>SJOL01002100.1:0-81518 GCA_004794785.1 Opisthorchis felineus | reverse complement strand
ACAGTAAGGGCTGTGTTGTTGTATGGGTGCGAGACATGACCTCTGCGGACAGATGATGTGAGGCCTCTTCAGGTTTTCGACCACCGATGCCTCAGAAGCGTGGCTGGTTTTGGATGGCGTCAGGGTGTTAGTAACGAGGTGATTAAAACACGGGCATTTGGTTGTACGGTAGGTACTTCAATCGGGTAAAGCATCCAGCCCTACCGACTACGATGGCTCGGTCATGTGCTACGTATGCCGAAACACCGTCTACCGAGACGAGTGTTGTTCTCCATGCCTCCTTCAGGATGGCGCAAACCGCGAGGTGGACAACGCATGACTTGGCAGAAGGGCGTGAAAGAGATCACGAAGAGTTTGGGTGTTTTTGGTGTTGTACGGCTTCCAGGATGGGTTCCCCGTGACTCCACCTGTGCTTGACTGGAGACCTTGCGAGAAATGGCGGCTAATCGATGTCGGTGGCGTTTGTGCTGTCATTTTCTTTCCATGTCTGATTGAACGCTTGGAGATGTAGGCACCTCAGAATGCTTGACATAGGCTAGCACTAGGTCCTCTCTCTCACCCACTCTTCTCTTCTTTTCACTCTGGGGCTGGTTGTACGGCAGGGAAGCATCAGCGTCAACACTGATGTTGCTGTCTTCGATGATGATGATGATGATGATGATGATGGTGATGTTTTCTGATAAGATGGCTCCGGAAACTTCACATGAACGGTGGTCGGAAAGTTATTCTGCAACCAAATGCGTTATCTATATCTTCGGGTTTCCCAGGAAACATTGAGAGTTTACACAAAAGTATCCAGATCTACTGCACGTTACCACATAAGTGAGTCACACAAACAAGGGGCTGAAGTTTCAAGCCGGAAGTCCAGTGGACAGACGGTCTGCCTCATGTTCCCCGACTTTCCAAGCGAGCGATCAAGGGGAAGAAGATACTGCTGCAATGATCTTTACAGTGGTCTTACTAAGACGTAGGCGGGTTGTAACCCAGGAATGCTTCATCTTGATAGTGGTGTTGATCGGATATTCGTCTTGTAGTGAACAATGAATCATTCCAAATACCAACAATATTGTGCTTCGTCGACTTTCGGGCAGCTTTAGGATCTTGGTAGTTGGTCTGCTCGTTGGGCTGGGCAGTTAGATGACAAACGTTTCATCACCAGTCGGGGTGAGATCGTCGCCATCACGAAGAGACTGGACCTAACCGCGGTGTGACAGTTTGTTCACCTCCATAACCCACTGAGCTAAACTGGGGAGTGTACGTGTGACACCCACAGAGCCAAGTTGGTCAGTGGGTAGATGGCCGAATAACACAACCTCCTGGTCCTTCAGGTTGGGTTTTGGGACATGTGTGGTAACTTGCTCCCTAAGAATGTAAGTTGCTGTGACTGCGTGAGGCCAACTACCGCCAACTTGCTGTTAGGTTTTTGAGCTTTGGTTGAGGACCCTAATCGTCATCATGTCCACATCTGGGCGCGGTGGCAGTATCTCAGCCCACATTCAACCGTGAATTTCACATTTACACGTAATTTCTTGCCACATCGGCTGTGGCTTGGTGCCATCAGCCTTACTTGATGCATACAGCTGGACGGGTAAGCAAAACCAGGCTGCTACCAACGCCTCACTTCTCTCCATTTCATAACGTTCCTCCTTTCCTCACTGTGTTGCTGACGCCACCCCGTAGGCCGATTTTTAAGGACCAACATCCGACAAAAAATCGTTCAGCTGCAACACCCTTTCGGTGCCTAGCTGCCATGCCACCCGTAGGAAGCACGACGACTGGGATACTGCCAGGTTGCCCAGGCCTAGACAGCGGAAGTCGAGATTCAGAGGTTGGGTTCAAACCACACTTTCCGGTCAGTAAATTCGCGCTCTAACCACTGAGCCATCTCACCCCGTGACTGACATCCGTTCGACGCCCATTACCGCTAGCTGCAATATCTACAGTTTAATCGGCCGCCACGGTCACAAACACTTCTAAATCATTCTTCAAACCCAGATTATCAGTTCATCCGTTAGCCTCTACCGTTCACAATGTGAAACAAGCTGGGCAACAGACTACTCTTGTGTGTACTCTAGACTCGCCTATCAATTTGTGCTGTCTATCTGAAACGAGGATTCAAGACCCAATTACGGTTGTTGAGCCGACCTCCCCATGGGTTTCCTCTTGCTTCCGGTTGCGCACTTCTGGTGATCCAGAAGCCGCCGCTGATTCTGCTGGGGTCGGCGTTTTTCCAAACTACCGAGATGGAGGGTTTTCTGTTGGATGGTTATCCGTTGGTGGTCGCATCTGTATGATTCGTTTGGCTACGTCTGTGAGATTATCCGATTATCCGATCACCACCAGTTCATCGTATTTACTTACACTCCAAGAGACTGTTGCCATAGTACTCTCGAAGACGGTTTTTACGACGCTTTGGGCACCTTTTTCCGGCGGGCCAAAAGCACAGATATTTTTGTGGTTGTAGGAGATATGGATACGCAAGTAGATAACCTTAATGCTACCGAGGCTCAATTGGGTGATCGTCTTGGACCGAAATCGAGACGTACGGACAATGGCGAACACCTGCTTCAGTCGTGTGCTGGCCACAGACTGTCCATTCAGTACTAATTCCCGAAACAGCCGAAGCCAATTGGCCACTGTTGTGTCTGCGTGCTAGCTAGGTGATTTAGGAGTTTGATGGGATTATTGCTATCACGTTGATAGTCTGGTTACTTGAGTGGGAAAACTTCAAGGAAGAAGACAAAGGACACCAGATGAAGACGGGCTATATTGCAGATGAACCAATGGAAGAAAGAGCGCTGCGGCTCAGTTGGCTACAACAGAGAGAAAATGAAATCTCAGTGAAATATTACAAAGAGTAGAATTGTTCGTTAGGAACTGACGGTCCTAACAGCCAGAGTATGCGCCCCTCGTGCGAGTCAATCTCCAGCATAGATAGTCCACATCTCCATTAGCGATAGGTGGCGTGGGTCGCTGGTTTTGGAATACATGTGGATGCGAATCACGCGTTTGATTGTTCCTGGATTTTGTTGGGCTTTTCAAGGGGGCGCAAGATGCACACATCTCGTCTGACCATTGAGAAGCTTTCGGACCCTGATATGAAACGAGTCCACCAGAACCACTTACTGAAATCACTTTCGGACAACATACTGGAAGGTACTGCCTTAACTCTGCAAGATATTGCGAAATGGTGCACCCGACAAGATCTGAGCACTGGATCTTGAGCAATACTCTAAAATTGCCCGAAACTTGGACGGGTATTCCCCTTTGTCGAGAGTACACCACCACCAAATGAACCGTCAAACTTCAAGTGAAAGTAAGCATCTGCGCTAATCGAGAAGTTTGGTGGGCACAGAAAGCTGAAGAGATGTATGAGGCGGAAAACTCTGGGAATATGTGTAAACTGTTGCAGGTGATACACACAACGGGCCCGAAGATGCCCCCGGTGAGCGAAGCGATCACAGAAAATAGCAGCTCGCTTTTCTGTGAAAAGGAGTAGTGCCTGAGTCGTTGGACAGAACATTTTCGAGACCAATTCAACTGACCACCTGTAATTGCTCAGTCGGATTTATAACCGGTAGCGCATCTCTTGGAACCACAACGACTTCGGGAACAAGCGAATGCCTTTTGTCCCTCGAACCTCACCAAACTGCCGGTCCTGACGAACTCACCCGATCTTTTAACGTCGGAGGGGAACTCAGTGCTTTTCTAACTTATTTACCTCTCTCTTGTAGAAGCCGACCGTCTCAACCAAATGCGGTGAGTCGATAGTGGTGCCCATTTCCAAAAAGGGTGCTAGTATTGAGTGGCAGTCACAGAGGAGTAAACCCGACCCCCGTTGTAACCAGACTCTTTTCGTCGCTTATCTTACATAATCCTACGAAGGTGCTTGAAGAGGAGGCCCGAGAACAGCTAACAGGATTCCGGCCTGAGAGGGGCTGCGTGGGTGACATCTTCATACTTCGTCAAGTGTTAGATCAACAACATGCGTACAGGCACCCTACTCTTTTGGTGTTCCTCGAATTCAAGGGTGCGTTTGACTGTCGACCAGTTCTTTTCAACACGCCTGCGAAACAGGGTATGACCCAGAAGTTCGTGAATATTATACGCTGTTTACATTCAAACTTGGGCGCGTGAGGGTGTATCGGGGGCTCTCCAAAAGTGTTTCTACAAGCAGTGATGTCCGACAAGAATGTCCACTCCTCCGTCGTTATTGATGAACTAATGAAGCGAACGCTGGAACGTCTCCAAAACCCCGTTGTTCGGATCTGTCCGAGCAAGAACCTTGTCGACCTGGAATATAAGGTCGACGTTGTACTCATTTTTGAGAGAGCAGGACGAGCAGACATTACTATAAAAACTGACCTAGTCCTTCGGGATGTGCTTCGCGTCCACAAAGTGCAGTCATGCTACAGAATGCACAGTCTCTGAACATGCCTCCGAGGGTTTAAGGAGCGACACTGGTGGTTGTGGAATATGATAGTATTTTGGAAGTTGCAATAACTCTGACAGTAGTGTGACAGGCGAGGCGAATGCACGAATCCCGAAGGCAGGCATTATGTTTTTCAATTTGCGCAACTAGCAGCGTCAAAAAAGCATTTCACTAAGTCTCAAAGAACGCGTGTATTGTTGCGAGACTTGGCCAGTTCTGGTGGAGGATCTGAGATATCTTGAGGTCTTCGATCGTCGTTGCCTCAAAACCATACCTCGTGTAGGCCAGTGTCGGCGACTCCGCAACGAGGCAGTTAGAGAGCGAGTGTCGGTTGTACAACGGGGACTTCCATTGAATAGTGTGCCCAGCACCAAAAGCTGCGTTGGTTTGGCCATCGTTTGCCGTAGGTAGTGGTGTTTTCCGTGCCCAATTCAGAGTGGCCAACCTTTGACCTGGCAGAGGGATCTGAAAAAGATTACAGAAAGTGTGGGTACTGTCGGTGCGACTCGCCTTCCAGGATGGGGGCCCATGATCCCCGCTGCGTCTGGTTGTAGACGCTTCAAGATATAGCTGTCAATGGATGTCAATGACGTTCTTGTCACTTTCTATCCAGGTGGCCTAAATCAATGTCTGGAGGTGTAGGCACCTCGGAGTAATTGTGGTAGGCTAGCACTGAGTCTCTTCCCCGTCCACTTTCATTATTTTCTTCACAATACATCTTTCAAATAAATCATGGTTGTACAGCAGCGAAGCATCAGTGTTGAATTCTGATGTTATGCTGTCGATGGTGATAACGATGACGATGATGAAAGCCACGGTCCTATCAGAGATTCAATTCTTGGTTGAGGTTGGCTGGTTTGTATCGAAGATAGAAGTTCCAATTCAATTCAATTCAATTCAATTCAATTCAAATCAATTCAATCCAATTCAATTCAGTTCAATTTATCAGCTATGCACCGTGTACCATAGGTACATTGATTCCAGCTGCTACAGTTTCGATCACCTTAAGACGGGAATATGGGATGTACAACCAAGCCTTGGAGGCGAAGGCATGTTCAGTTTGTTCAGAAATTGAGTAGCTACGCATTGAAGGCGATAGCTTTGATACACGACCGCCACTGACTGCGCGATTGAGCCATTTCTGCCAATGTCATTACCCATTGGTGAGTTGAGTCCCGGGATCCCCATCCAGGGAGGCGGCAATTGTCGACCCGACTAAGTTTACTGGTTAGTGTTTTCGTACTTCGTTGCCAGGCCATACACTGTCCACCTCTCGGTCGCTTCCACTCAGCACAGGGCTGGGGAAAAAGAGCTCTGTGAGGCAGACGGTCTTCTGGCATGCGGAGTACATGTCCTAACCAGCGCAACCTATGAAGCGTGAGTAATTCATCTATCGCGGGGGAGTTTGTTCTTCCTAAGACCATCTGGCGTACCTCAGCGTTACGAATCCGATGTCCCCACCAGACCTGACCAATGCTTCGGAGACACCGATGGTCAAACACTGACATCTTCAGTATGTCCTCTGCGCGTAGGAGCCAGGATTCTGATCCATAAAGCAGTATGGATCGCCCCACCGCAGTGTAAACTCTTCCCTTGACAGACAAACTCACGTCATGTCGGCGCCATAGGTGTCGGAGGTTGGCAAAAGCTGTCCTGGCCTTTCCGATCTGAGAAGTAATCTCACCTCCAGCCATCATCATCATCATCATCATCGACAGCATGACATCAGTGTTCAACACCGATGCTTCATTGCCGTACACCTCCAGCCAGTCCACCGGAACTTATACAGCTGTCCAGGTAAACAAATTTATCTACCGCGTCGATTGGCTCACCTCCAAGCATGAGGTGTGGGTTTGATCCCACCCAGTCTTGTAGCAGCACTTTACACTTTGCAGGTGTGAAGCGCATGCCAAGGAGAGCAATATCGTCCGCATACTCAATGTCTGTGAGGGAACGTCCCGGGAGCATTTCGACTCCCGAGGTTTCGGAGGCAGGCAAGGAAATTTTAAGCAGCATATCAATAACAGAGTTGAAGAGGAAGGGGAAAAGAGAACAGTTTTGTCTTGCACTACTGGACGTGGTGAACTCAGACGAGAGCTTCCCGTATACTCGTACGCGCCCACACGAGTTCGCATACAGTGCCCTCATAAGGGATAGAAATTTGGAAGGGACACCTTTGACCACCAGATGCTGCCAAAGTTGCTGACGATCGACAGAATTAAAAGCAGCTTTCAAATCCAGAAAAAACGACCAACGTGGGACGTTTGAAGGAGTGGCGCTGTTCAAGAATTTGTCTTAAGGTAAAGATATGTTCGATGCTTCCTCGAGCAGGGCGAAACCCAGCTTGATTCTCACGAATCTGTCTCTCCCGATAATCCATCAACCTGCGCAAAATAATGCCGGAGAGCACCTTAGATGCGATGGATACCAGGTTGATAATACGATGGTTTCCACGTGACGTTCTTGCTCCCTTTTTGAAAACTGGGATGACGGTCGAGGATCTCCATTCGGCTGGTATTCTGTTTTCGTTTCAAATCTTCTGCAGTATGCTTGTCAGACCGTTCACCAGGACCTCGCCAACTTCTTTGAAGAGCGCGGGGTGTAGACCATCCGGGCCAGGTTCCTTGTCGCACTTCAGGATTGAAATCTCACGCTGGATTTCGATTGCTGGTGGTGGGCTGGTGTCAATGTTCCATTCGGGCCCGCTTGGTTCTTCCAGCGGTTGTGTTGAAGGAGACCAGGTGAACTATCCTTGGAAGTGCTCAGTCCACCGCTCAAGACGTTAATTGAGGAAGTGGATTGCTGTTCCGTCTTTTTCGCATATTGTCTCACTGACATCTGCCTTCTTTTGACCCGCTGATCGAATCAGTCGAAACAGGGCGCAGCTGTTGCCCGCGGCGAAAGCCTTCTCCATCTCCTGGGCCTTGGAAATCCACCGACTTTCTCTGTCATTCTTCGAGTTCCTGATTATCCGGTGTTTGAGGGACCTGCGTGCGCCATCATAGTCGCTAGTTGCTTGTATGGCCTTTCTGGCGGCAATAAGATCTGCTGATCTCGACGATGTCCAGTGTTCATTGAGTCGAGTCAGATGGGCTGGACAAACAGTTCTGAAAGCGGAGAGCATTGCTTCTTTAAGTCTCCTGCATTCATCCTCCAAGTAATTTTCGTCGTCCACATGACTGTGCGTTTCCAGTAGATTTCTAGCCAGATCAGATCGATACTCTTCAGCTACTGAAACTTGTCGAAGTTGATGAACGGAGCTGCCCTCTTTCGGCACGCGTAGTGCTGGCGGAAAGCGAAGTGCTAACCGGACCCGCACGATGGCGTGATCAGAGTCAAGTTGCGTACCCCAGAAGGAACAACAATCCTTAACTGAGGCTCTCCATCGGTAACTGATAGCCATATGGTCCAATTGAGTCCACGACTGTCTTGTGGTAGGTGGCCTCCAAGTAACCCGGTGTGAGCGTATGTGTTGGAAGTTCGTACTGGCCAGGAACAGACGATCATCTGCACACAACTGAAGAAGGCGCTCCCAATTATCCGTACGCTCAGCATCGACTCCAAATCCACCACCTAACTGTGCTTCTTCGGGACTTAGTCGTCCAACTTGGGCATTCGTATCACCCGCCAGGATTACTATATGCGTCCTTCTTGCCGACCGAAGCATTCGCGACAGATCTTGGGAAAACTCGTCCTTCTCGGTCTCAGAACTGCTATCTGTTGGGGTGTATGCTGATACGACAAACACCAACCTGCGTTAATCTTAATTGAGCCAGACAACCGCATAGCGCACAGGCGACTGTTTACTGGGATCCAGTCCAGTAGGACGCTTTCAGCCTTGGGGCTGAGTGCAACTCCCACACCGTAGATACCACGAGCCATTGCGTCAGGATCACCGGATGCCCGAAGAGTGAAATGTGGAACATCTGGGCTCGTCTTAAGCGGCTTGAGGAGCACGACTGAAGTGGGGTCTTGCATGCGTGTTTCGGAGACACAACATACATCGATAGAAAGGGAAAGCAAAGTTTCAGCAAGGGATGCCTGTTGCCCAATTTGATACAGAGTATGGACATTAAAGGCTGCAGCGTAGATCAGATCTTTTGAGGTTAGTAGGCGATTATTTTGGTTTATTTTTCTGGGCGACGGTTGTAACACAGAACAGTGGCTAGGGGATTGGCAGATGGGTTGATTGCACTGCATTGTACAATGGGTGGGAAGGACTGTGGGAGAAGGCCGGTGGGCGAAGAGCTGCAAGGGCAAATGATACTTCCCGGTTGCCCAGGCCGAAGAAGGGAGTTGAGTTGAGCTTTTGACTCAAAAGTCTGACCCACAGGGCAGTGGGAAGATGTAGGGTTTTGCTCGGGGACCCTGCCCCTAGCCTCTGATTCAAGAGTCTGAACCGCGAGACAGCGGTTGTTAGGGTTTTCTTGGAGAATCCTTCCCGGAGCCGATGACTCAATAGTCTGACCCAATTGGCTGTAGGAGGCCGGTCTGGCCCGAAGGCGCAGGGAGTAGGGCATTACTGTCTAGTGCGGCTGCGCACAGCAGGTGCCTTTTGAGCAGCACCGGACTCTGGTTTTAAAAGTATTTCGACCGTAGTGAATAATGCGCCGGCGGTCGCGGTCAACCGTTGGGCGATCGGAGTGTGCGGTTTTTGGGACCGATCTTTTCTAGCCCGTCCTTCCTCGGGGTAGGCAGCATCGCTGCTTCCATAAATATAGAAGTGCCATCAGGGAGTAGTACTTTGGATATATGTCTCGAATGACCTTTAACATCCGACATCCGATCAGTCGGCAGGCGTTGGAGGAGCCGTCCTGATAGGTTTGTTTGATCTCTGGATCCATGAGCTTACTAATGGCTAAGCGAGGTTTGCAGTTTTTTGCACAGACTTGAAAGGCAGCAGCGGACAAGTGCATGGTCGGAACTTACGCAGATATTCCACAAGGATCGGCAGGCAATGGTCGACCCTCACAATCGGTAACTGATGACAGTGCGATCTATTTGGATTCGGGGCTGGTTCGTTTGTGAGAACCACGTTGTCAAGCGATTTCTGCTGTTCCGGAAATCGGTACTGAATAGGGGCAGTCTGTGATTGCCACATATCTGCTCGTGCTTCTGTTCAAGCTAAGGAGACCACCCAATTGGACCTCAGGGGCGCTTAGCGTACCTATTAAGCGTTCATGTCATCAGCAACCACAACGATGCCTGATCTTTTAGCTCGTTGTAAAATAATACCTAAAGCATCATAGAAACTGTTCTTGTCGGATTCAGAGGTACAGTCCGTTGGGGCATAAGAAGACACAATAAATAAGGTGCGATAGACCTTATAACCGAGAGATGTAGCTGGGTTCCAGGTGAGTCTCTCGCAGAACCACATTTGTTTGCAAATGAGTGTATTTTGCGATAGATCTCATTTTCTGACGATTCTTCTACGGATTTGCCAAAAATCGAGCGGAGACGACCATCAGTGGGCATCCAATCAAGTAGAGACGCTTCCACTCAGTGGCTCAACACAATGCCCCTCGGCATATCCAGCTGCGGAGGCCTCTGCTTCATCTTGCGCGACCGAACGCCGGAAGTGTGTGAGGTGGCAGCCAGGTCAATGGCAGTATTTGAGTCCTGGATCCCTTTTTCTGACAGACCAATGCAAATGAGCCGCAACGAGCAAGAGCCGCTGGTTCTGCTTGCTTCAGTGTGTGACCAATAAAGGCAGCTAAGGAGACCAGCTTTTGGGATTTTCAAAACAAATTTCGAATTGTTTAAGTTTGTCAGTGAAGTCGGATGCACAGAAGCTGCAGCTGAGCATGATACATGGCGAACAAGGCCAGTCCTAGTACTGGAATCTGAAGGGAGAGTATTCATATTGGAGTGGGTTAGAGTAGATGAGGGGGCCTCCTTAGTAGTATGTTTTTACTTACCCGCCCTGCTGTGTGCAGCAAGTAAGGCGACCTGGCTGCTGACACCACGCGATGGCCGATGTGGCATGGTACTATTTCAGGTATAACATCATGTATGTGATGAGCGTTAATCGTTTGAGACATAGATGTCTCACTCTCGGTGCTGCAGCGCACAGCACGTGCGTTTGGAGCAGCATCGTCGTTCGTTCAGTTGTAACACCCTTTCCTTGCTTAGCTGCCATGCCACTCGAAGGTAGCACGAAGGCTGAGGTTGCCCAAGCGTTGCCCAGACATAAACAGGAGCGCTCGAGATGTAAAGGTTGGGTTCGAACGACGGACTTGAGCTGCATCAGGCTCACGGCAAGGTTCATTTATTTTTTCGATGATACAGGATAATTCGTCGGTAGTCACAGTCGACCGTTGGATGATTACGTTGTGCAGTTTTTGGGGTCGACTTTTTCTAACCCGTCCTTTCTCGGGGTGGGGGGAGCATAAGTATGGGCATGCTGGACAGTACAACTTTGACCCCAGACCGCCTCGTAATACAATTAGTCCCGCTGTTATTCGTCAGGCTGCTCCCATTTGGTCTTCCTAGCATGGTTGTGGAACGAAATTCCAGCCACTATTCCTCGCGGGATTGCTGCAGCACTGAACCCTGACCACTACATCAAGGTGGTCTCTTTAGGCCGGGATAATGTGCGAACCGTATCCCCAATATCCAGAAGCAAATGCACCCACTGCCTTCCGTAGACCTGGTATGATTCATCATGTTGATTTGTTAGATTGGGTGACAGGTTTCTCATTTCACACAAGCATGACATATAACAGCTGCATCATTGTCTTAGTCTTTGAATGCGCAACACAACGGCAGAATTCACCTCATTACTCTTGTCCCGAAGTCACACTTTAATCGGCTTATCGCCGTCCAACGTATAACTCCGTATTTACGTCTATATTGTTGGGTGATCAAATGATCAAGCAGCGAAAATCAGATTGTTCCTAATGACTCTCCGTTTCAATCACCAAGTGATCCACAAAGGCATTCAGGTGCATTTGTGCTGCTAATTCCCTTTTAGGTTTTTACTGTTTTCTATTCATTTGTCTTTACAGGGAATGAATAATGGACGTTTGCCGCAATCGGATTTCCTAAAGGCCATAAAAGCTGTCTTTTCTCATCTCCAACAGCGCTCCGATGTATACAGCCAGTGGTCGATCGAAGAATTAGCCAACCCTGTTTCAGTTGAACTGGTTTGTCGTCAGTATATTCCCGCCACCGAGTGCCTTTCAGCCGAAGGAAATGTCGTCGTGGAATACAGAATACTGTATAGTGATGCATACGAGGTTCCTCTATTACTTTTTCGGTATCAGAACGCTGACGGATACCCTCTCTCTTCGTATCCCATCCCACAACTCGGCGGTGGTGATAACTTTGCTATAACGAATTTGCTGGCAGGCATAAGCCAAATAGAGCACGCTCACTTTGGCATACCTTATTTTCAGTTTCACCCGTGTAAAACTGCAGAAATGATGCAGCAGGCTGTGGGACAGATGCACTCGAATAGCGTCGAATATGCCGTGCAGTACTTTCTCGCGTGGCTTTCATCCATAGGTTCACCTCTCGGACTTCTCCTGCCTCAGGATTTGGCTACGATTGTATGCGTGGCGAGTGTCGATGCAGTATGACAATTCGTGAAGCAGTCAGGCGTGTTTTCCAGTCGATGAACAAAATCTGCACACCTTGCAAAAGTAATGAACTTCATGCCTAGACTCCCACCACTTATCGAATGGGTATGACGAGTGCAACACATGCAATGCGTCAATTCAGTACCAGTGGGCATCGGGCTAATTTTAGCCGTCTGGATCGGAGCTGACTGATGCGTCTATGCCTACTTGATATGCTGGGAGGTCATTCTCTGTTCTTTAGACACGCATTTAACGGGACCAGATTTCCGATGTACCACTCACTGGTTTATGTGTATGGCTTGGAACTGTGAACTTTGAAACTATGCTGGTGTGCGGTAAATTCGTAGATCTATAACCAGAATTTGCGATGAGCTGCATTAGATTTACATTTCCGCTACCACGTTGGGCACTCCGTTAGCATTACTGATCAGTTTGACCTTGTCAGTTTCTTTTCGTTTATCCAACTACATTTACACTTCCGAGTTATCTACATGCTCTCGAATTATGTTCATACATATATGTACTTCATGAAGAAGGCTTCCTCCCTGGCAGTGTCTAACATGGCTCACCTTGCACCTCAGAATATAAATGTTTTGAAGGAATTCTTGCTTTTCCTAACGTTTAGGTAGCAGTCACCCTTAACTTTGATGAATACTTTGGCAGCTTAGTTTTGGTTGATTGACCTGTGGAATCTAGTAATTGTCGTAGTGAAAGGGGCCGTCCGAGTTTACTATTCACTAGCTCATTAACAAGCGTTCGGAGTTGAAGTCACCTGTGCATCCAACACTATTTTTAATAGATTAGCTACGCAGGACTGTGTGCCTTCATGGCACCTAATACAGGCCCTGCTGATAGCCGTTTCCTTTCTAGCTATGTTCCGTCGCCAGTTTGCATGCAGATAAGGTTGTTGTGATAGTGGAGACGAATTTAGAACTCAGGTTATCCGAAGCGACTTCGAATAATCAAACGCCACACCGTGACGTCGCACTGAGCTCTTTAGATATGGAATTGAGGCAGTTCATGGGAAAAAAGTGAAAAAAAACTTCGTTATGAAGTTGTGTTTACCTTTCTTATCAACGTAAATGTGCTATGAGTCGACTGCATTCTCTCGTTCAGTTTCACCTCCCTTGGGGTACTGAGTGCACTTTTTTGAGGATCGGTTGGAGCTATTTGTGCGCATTTGGCCTACTATCCTTTGCGCTACCACTCCTACTACGCTATTGACGTATGATAATTCAGCTATCCAAACCAAGCAGCTGTGATCCTCCGTTCACAACTGTCTCCTCAGTTTTCATTCAGCGACTTCAGGAGGTCCCGATCAGCCAGGTGACGCTGGCATAGTTCCGTTTGTCGGTTTTTGGTGCCTCATCCGAAGTTATCGGAAAATGTGGGATGTGTCGTTCCACCGATGGGGGAGGTGTGACGAACTGTGCGAATAATTTATTTTCAACACCAAGGCATTTCATTGTTTTTGTACTAAGTATGCTGCATGCCGGAGATCTGTGGCGCCTGATTATTTCCCGGAGATGGGAAATCCTAGACGTGTTCCATCTAAACCTCAATGAACGTGAAGAATCGGGGTGCTAATTTGCTTCTGCCGGACGTTATGCACAGAATACATAGGTAGCTGCATAATTGTTTCAACTATTGTGAGATGCATATCATCGGGCATAGATTGTGCCCTAATGTTCTTTTTTTGTTATTTCATCAAGTCAGGAAAATTTGTGCAGCATGTCCTATTAGCTAACTCAGGTGGAGCTAGCTAATGACAATAATGAGACATGGTTGACTCAAAACTGTGAATGTGTTTTATGTGAAGATTCTACACCCAGAAATACATATCCGGACGGGATTCGAAACGTAAACTTTTCATTGCTATACCATGCTTCCCATTAACAAGTATAACTAATGGATGAAGCATCCAGAGCAGTCAGTTTTGATGGCTCCACACGAATCTGACTGGCATCTTGGCTTATTAATACGGTACTCCATGTTTGTCACAACTTGGGAAAAAGGTAAGAACGAATTTCTAAAATAGGTGTTTACTGGAAAGTGTCAAACACTGCCTAAACCATTTTCCAGCCTTCTGTATGGGTTTCTTTGCCCTGTATATTGACGAAACAGTTTTTCCAAGTTCACCGATTTTCACGGCTATCAATTCACCACTCTGTTTTGATCCTCCGAATTGCAATTGGTCTTCCGCCATGATGAGAGTCTTTGTCCGTGCATGTGACATCCAACTTGTTAAAATACCTTTTCATGTACAGAAATCAAATAGAGCTTAACTTGGAGTTGGTCAGACTGCATGGCTGCTGAATATTCATCAGCCAGCAGCGCAGAAAATGAGAGCCTGGTTGTTTAGGCCTCATTACCCTTTTTGAAGGCAACCTCTGGACCATGCCAGCCTACAGTGTGATTGAATCAGTGGCACATCACCGGAAGACAGAGCACGTAAGAGCATATTCAGGATAAAAGTAGTAGTTTAGGAACTGACCAATGTGGCGTATAGCTTTGGCGTTTATTCAGACATACATTGACGAACAACATATTCTGGACCGTGTTATGAATGTTGCTCGACTCTTAATGCTCAGTCAAAACTGTTGGCACTGGCTAAGGAAAAGTCAATCGGATGTTTAATTGGGTAGTGGGGTCGTACATCGTGGATCATCATCATCATCAACAGCGTAACATCAGTGTTCAACACTAGTGCTTCGCTGCCGTATACATCGTTGATGGTTCTGGATAACAGCGATTCAGGTCCAAAATGTCGGTGGGGTACCATAGGATAGATAGGACGGGGTAGGTAGACGAGCACCTGGACACGGTTCGCCAAACTTTAATCTTCGCCCAACACTTAGCTATCTTCCGTGACTCCATGTAGCTTCTCGCATGCGATGGCTTCCGCACCTTGGACTACTGCTTTACTGGGTGGGCCAAACCGATGAGTCTTATGTCCTTCATGGTTTGTTCCAGCCAGTTTAGATGACCAACGTCCTCGGTGTCACCTTTCCGCCTCACAGGTTGCACTTGACTAGAGCTGTCACCACGTAATCTACGATCTGTGAGGACATCACTGTCGATTACTGAGTGGAGAAACTCCCCTCTGTGACGTCATGGGGCCGGTTTACTTCCTCGTTGGGGTTAGTCACAATGGCTTGCAGAAAGCGATCGCTGTCTTTTTGGCGTCTTTTTACGATTAACAATTAGGATGGATTGTCATTAGAGCTCTGCGTGTAGAGTATGTTCCGCGGGTATGGTCCGCTGTTTTTCAGCGTATCAGATCCTGACAATGTAAGAAGGTTGAAATCACCCCGTCGTGTGAGAGACATGGTGCCCTCGTACTGTCCATCCTATACAGAGTACCGGTCTGCTGGTGGTAGACGGCTTGCTGTTGTCCAGGGAAGCGCCGCTGTCAAATCTATTGTAGACTCATTTGTTTCGCCACTCCACAGTCTGGGTTGGGTTGCCCGTTTTCGAATAATGTATATGTATATAAAGTATACCGTGGTTCCAAACGACTAAAGTAACCAGAGGATCGTGCCATCAATCGAGGTGCGCGTGGGTAAAGGGAAGTTTTACTTATTTCGACTTCCCAATGTTTTCGCCGTTCCTCCCGTAGTT
The DNA here is from genome assembly GCA_004794785.1 of Opisthorchis felineus. Classification (NCBI taxonomy): domain Eukaryota; kingdom Metazoa; phylum Platyhelminthes; class Trematoda; order Opisthorchiida; family Opisthorchiidae; genus Opisthorchis; species Opisthorchis felineus. The sequence goes on along the minus strand of SJOL01002100.1, from coordinate 65,885 downwards.
CACATAGGGTTTCCTGACCTTTTCCTGCGATTCCACGTTTGTTGACTAAAACAATGTGTGGTTCTTTTGTGAACAAGTGGCATGTGCGTGTGTGGACTAAATACCTTGAGGGTTGCTGCAATCGACCATTTCCTCACCACACTTTGCCATTTTTTGCAGCACTGTTATGGATAAAGAACTCAAGAACAAATTGAAAGATGCAAAAAAGTCCTATCAGAAGGGAGAGTATGATGAATGCCAAAAGCTAACCCAGGTAATGCAATCAACCACAAAAGTAATTTGCCTGCAGGAGATTTTAGCAGCGGATTCGAAAAGTTACCAAGCTCTGGTTTTGAAGGCAGCTTGTTGTGACCAGTTGGAATGTGAAGACGAGGCGGCCGATTGCTTCTTCCGTGCTATCAACGTTGATCCCGGTAGTATGTTGGCTTGGCAGGTAAGGCTCATGAGACATTGTGTGCGTCATGCTCATCCTCTTCACTCTTGTGGATTCTAGGCGAATTTCTCTTTAAGAGGTTCCCCCCGTACGCCTACACACATCGCTCCCTATGCTGCCTCTGCTGAAAAGGAAGATATGTGATTATATGATTTCATATTATATACATATATATATATATATATATGGTTGTATGATTGTCAATATTTCAATTCAGTCTTCTCTATGCTTTGGTATCTTCGGCTGTGTCACACAACTCCCCGAAACTCGAGTCTTCCCCACCCAGAGAGCGCGCAACCTCGGGACTGGCCAAATCGCATTTCTCCGGAGTTCTGTCTCTTGACGGGTACACAAGCATTCAAGAATATGGTCACAAAATGTATCCGCACATATTTTATGAGTGTGGATGGAGGAAGCCAATAGGTATTTTAATGGTCTGCGTCAAATGAAATGTGAGATCAATTACAATCGAGTGAAAAATGAATCTAGAGTTTTTGCATCCACAGTTGACCCTCCCGCAGCTAGTCGTACTTTCGTTGGATCATTTTTATCGCATTCAGGATTTCCACTAAATTTACTGCACACGACGCGGTATATCACTTGGTCAAACATTATCTGTTATCTCCAGTCATCTTCGTTTTCCTCTTCTACCGAACAATCTTAACAAGTTAGCTACTTTTACGTAGGAGTACCTTCCACTGATTCAGTTCTGACTCGGTTTTATGGACTGGACCCATGATGCGGTTTTCAAAGCATGTCACTCTTTTGCTTCTCCCCATCGTTCGAAGCCACAGCTCCTCTCCAGCAGCATTGCCATCGTTACAGCTTGTATATCCTCTGAAATCATCTGTGCATGTAGGCTTTTCAGAGGAACAGCTCCGAGTGGAAGACACTTTTCTCCATGATCTAAACACATTTTTATGTAGCCACCACAATTTTTACTAGGGGCGGCCAGTCATTCACTTACGGCTTTTTTGGGAACTCGGCACTCCCCATTGAGTACTGATGCCGGAATGTCAGAATTTTCAAACAGTTATCCTGTACTTTTCTTAAGTTTTGCTCGTTTATTTTGCATGGGAATTTTGATCATCCCTGCAATGTATACCCCATGGTTGGCACCTCATTTTCGGTGTTTTCAACAACCATTCATTGATTTCTGCGTTATTATCCTCCAATGCACCTTTCTGGTGATAGAAACTCCTAGGTTCTATTGGTGTTGATCGTAGCGTGAGATTTTGTCATTTTCAGTTGAAGTTTCATCCTGTCAGTGGGATCAATCTTTGCTGAAAAGCCGAGGAGCACTGTACAGTTGTTCCACCCCTATTAGGAATCGTCAGCAGTGCGCATCTTACGAGACTCGGAGAGTTTCGAACCCGCGACCTTCCGACACTTAACCGTTTGGACACGAGCAGCTGAACAGCTGTGCGATTGTCTTAGGATATCCGCTTAATCACGGAAACCACATCACGTGGTCACGTATTAACTAGTCCCTCGAGTGACGTGTTCTCTATGGGTCTTAATGATGCCAGTGCTGTCGGCTATAGAACCTGGTTCTTCGCATTTGTTGACACGACCACTTTTAGCTTTTCCGTTAAGAAGAAAAGCAGTCTTTGCCAATACTGATCACTGGGCCAAAATCGCAAATAGGATTCAAAGTGCACTCAGTCGTATCGTGTGAGGCCCCGAAAGCCCTGGAGTAAGCTGATTAATGACATCAGCGTGTGCGAATGCGAATTGGCGTACGGCACTGTCGCCCTGGGAGTGCGTTACCAACTTACAACACAACAAAGTTACGGGTGTATGCAAACGTGCTCCTCTACAGTAACTGTCAGTGCATAGGGTGGAATCGTCCCAACAGATCTAAATTATATGGCGCACGGATTCAATAGTACTGCATCCAACAGGGCAACTCCCATAGACAATCAGTTGGCCAATGCGTGGTACATAGTTTTCCACCAGGCGAGAAGGCCGCTGTAAGTCCCAACATCGACCTCTTGTCGAAACACTTTTCTTCGCTGGCGCTGTGCTTTTTATCTGGTCACTATTCCTGTGGATTTACTACCGTCATCCTTGATTCGACTGACTGTTGGCAATATGTCGAACAGTTTGTAACTCGAGGGAATTTACTGGTTGTTGATCAGCTGGCTGTTAGGTTTGCAGGCTGGTTAGCCTGCAAACTTTTCGTCTCTACTGGAGACGTCATCAATGCGCGATGGGGCGCTATGGACGAATGTTGACCCAGCTAATCTGGCGTGATTTTCGGCTTTGTGAGTGATACTTCTGATTCGGATAAGCACTTGTTTCAAGGTTTGCCGGTCAAATCTTACGGCAACAGACTAATAAAGTCGTCCTTTATGGTGACTGCGAAATGGTTGGTGCCGATAATGTCCGGGATCGCTGTCATCCGTAGTATACAGCACTATCTGCGCAGTTTCAGTCACTTCTCTAGCCCATAAAAATCTTGTAATAAATTTTAAAATAATTTTAAAATAATTGGCGTTATTCTTCGGCTTGGTACTGTGTGTATAGTGCCCCATTCCGGAGAGGTCATTTTTACACTAAGGGTCATTTTCTTCGTGAATGGTGGACGTCACACTGGATTGATGACTGAAACACTTACTCTCTCAACATTACTAGCCTAAGTTCGATTCCCTCAACTTGCGTACTGCTCAAGTCAGAGTCCCTATCATACAGAACAATTAATTTAGGTCCTCCGTTATCTAGTTGTTTTGCTTCTGCCACAGGAGGGATATCAAATTGTTGTGCGTCCAGTTGAGACTGAATATTTTCTTCGCATCACCACCCTGATCATTTGATCGTTCACCATTTCTGCTGTCTGTGATCGGCCTAAAGGCTTAGTTTATCAGTCAATGCATGGTTCTTCATATACTGAAGTGTGTAAGTTTGCCATCAACTCGACGTTCCCTTCATTTCTCTGGTAGCAGCTGTTGATCAGGTGGCTGTTCCTTTGGAGGAGCTTGGAATCGGTTCGTAAAAGTTTCATTGCCAATCTCAAAGACGTGGTTGGTGTGCTACTAGGCGGGTGCTTAACTCGGTACTCACCGTGGGACCGTGTTATGTACTGTTGAAGTCCACTGGTATCTGGTATTTGCCTATTGATATAATCCTGCCCAGCCTGTTGACATGCGTCGGAGGGTATTGTATTCATAACGGAAGGCTATCGTCCGGAGGCGAGCCGCTCTAGGCAACCGAACATCACGTCGATTGGACTGATGTACCGTGAACCAGTTACAGAATGGGCGAGGGCAGGCCCTGATTGGTCAGAATATCAACCAATCAGGACCGAGCGTTTATAGCTCGACTTATCTTGTCTTCCCTCACGAAAATTCTGGTGAAATATACCACGACAACTGTTGTAATAATTTTCTTTTGTCTCCATAAAAGGTTGTCTCAAGCTACCGTACTCTTTGATATACCATAGTGGGCGGAACAGTAAGCCAAGTACCGACGTAAGAGTTGCACTACCGTTCGCAATACACAACAGCGTTGCCATCTATCTGTCTATTTTCACAATTGCTGTTATCCTAGAATACCAACTTTGATTGGTATCCGTTAATTTGGTTGATTCCTCTCTCATTGGTGCATTGTATTTCGCGTGTATGCTTAATATCATATATTCTATTACGGCATCTTTTGTTTTCATTTTGATCTGACGTCTTCCCCTTCCGTACTCAAGGGTTTGCTGCAACTGTGCATGAAGAATTTGGACCGATTCTATCAAACGGCCGTTTGTGTGTGTTTGGAGCTTATGAAATTCTATACTGAGTGAGTTTGAGCAGACAGTTGAGCTTTTCGGTGCTTTTCTGATGGACATGCACAGGATTTCCTTGATGTATTTCAACTAAGTCATTAAAATACTGTCTAGCATAATTTCATTCAGTGCCTATGAATTTTATCCTCATTCTCACATAGACCGCAGTTCGAGGAGAAACGTTTAAGCTGCATCCGATTGTTGATCGAAGTGCTGGTTCGCTATCGACTAGAGGCAAGTTTCATAACTGTTTTTTTTTACTGTTGCAGACCTTGGTTTCTTCTGATACCACCTTCAGTAGTCCCAATTTTTCACTGGCCTGTTATAGCCAGTAGATTATGTTGACATCGTAGCAGACTAATCTGGCCATCTATTTTACCAAAGGTCTAATGTCTCCTTTCCACCATTTCCTGCTGAGTCACTTGTTGCTCTTGCACCAAGTCATTTATCGGAACCGCAAATTCGAATAGGTGGGAAGTTGAATGTGGTGTACCTGTGCTAACAAGCCTCCAGCTTTACTCTGCGCAAGTTAAGTTACAGATGGAACTAGATGTTCGTTGTAGATGGGAACCATTCAATTTTCTTTAACTTTTTAGATCTAGCAGCATTCTCGTCCTCAATCCGTGGACATCACACACCACGCACACAAACGTCAGAAAAGTGAAAAGGTTTTATCGGAAAAAGCGACAGTGATTGTGATGAGGTTTTACAGATACAAACCGTGTGCCTGATGGTAAAACGACATTGCAGTCTTTCTTTCCCTCCAACAAATAGCTCATTACCGAGCGAAATCAGTAATCAGCAAGGTCTGTTGGTCCTTCCCGTCTATGCGTTATATTCATTTTTAGATCCATTCTGCACCGATGGTTTTTTCTGGACTTATAAGCTATCTATAAACTGACGTGATCTCACTATGTACGACTATAACGCATTTCCCCGTGTACCTTCCTTCATGTAACTTCTCACGGTTCGCCCCTTTTTGGGGAGAGGTTGTGAAATTATTCATTAATAGAAGTTATCATGTTGCGTTGTGCCTTGCGTCGGTCACTGGTTTATCAGCCTTACCTTCGTTCACGGTTAAACTCTTTTACCTTCAAAAACAGACTCCTGAAGGTTTGACCGACCTCCCCGATCTGTGCATCCTCGTACTGAAGAGCGAACCATCTAACTCGTATGCGTTAGAATTGCTACTTCGTTCGCAGATCGAACGTTTCCTCAGTAAGTACCGTATGGTTGCGTGACCCCGTTTTTCATGTTATTGATTTGTATCCAGTTGTTTTTGGCTTTCAGTAGCTCGTCAGCAACCGTCAAAGATTGTTGTGGCGCGATGACTGTTGTGTTACCCAAGCATTTCTGGCAAGGTTGCTGCCTATTTAAATACTCTATTGGTACCTTACTGATTTCAGATTATGGTTTCCACCTTTCGGCGCTACGAACTAGTGTGGTTGTTTTGACTATTTAACCGTTGGGTACCATTGTCAACCTCCACTTTCTGGGTACCCGCTGTATATCACCAATCCAGTTCCCCGTGGAGGATAGCGTTGTTTCTAGCGTATACATGATCAAGTGGATAAATTTACATGCATACCTAAACCATTCCTGCTTGAGCATTACAGCGGCTACTTCTGTAGACTGGTATTCAGTGGGACAATTGGATTTAGATTTAACGTTCCCAATGTACTATAATTCAGGGAACTCGGTTGACTTTGTTGCTGTGGTGTTTTACGTCAGGCTGGGTGGCCCTGGTGTGCGTAGTAACCAACATTTATCACGATTTACCGCCTATCTGACAAGCTTTCTGAGTCACTCCGTTATTCGAACAGAAACGGAATTTGAGAAGACTGGACACAACTTCCATCTTCATGTTCTTTTGCATGAAGAATGATCAGATTCATGGACAATGCATCGTCGGCTGAATCTTTTTTGACTAACTCTACAAATGGCACCTCCTTGTACTATTGACGACCTCAACTTCCCATGCACTCCATACTGGTGATCCAGTGAAGTAGATTGTTGTTGCTCGTACCAGACGGAATCAAAATCATTTTCTGACAGGCCTTCATTCTAACTGTAATTTCGCCACCCATCATGGTCTCTAACTAAAGAACAAAGCTCCCCCTGTTGATGATTTAGCTCAGTCCACAGATATGCAGGTATTTCCGTGATTTTTAGTTGCTGTTTCAGAATAATAACAGGCGATTGAATTTCCTTCATCTTTGGAAGTGAAATCGAAGTAGATGATTATGATCACCTGTCATCGGATGGCACAAGGGAGATGTACATTTTATACGGTACTTTGGGATGTAGTTAATTTGGTGCCTGTTTTCCGTTTCATTGTCTATGTTAATCATTTTCAAATAAATGGGTGTAGTTACCTTTCCTCTTGGGGGGGAAGGGCTACTCTTCAAAGCTGACGAACTCCAGTTGTGTCCTTGAAACTCATTCCAGAAATACATTCTCCCGTCAAAAGCAACTACTTCGCAGAAGAGGTCACTTTTCCTCGATCCTCTCAAGTGGTCTCACTAGAGAGGGACAACTGTGACTAACTTTTAGGCGCCTGTGATAAAGTACTGCTCAACAATATTGTGTGCTTGTGGGAATTGGCTTGGTAGACCTGGAGACCGCAATATCGTTTGAACAGCCCTTGTATTTTGGCGAGACTTCTTTGGTTTATCCTTACCGAGACAGAAACCATTTCATTTCGGCGTCCATTGCGATCACCTTAGTTTGAAGTGCTTGAATATCTAGTGCGGTCCGTTAGCCTGACCTGTGACTTGCGGTAAGTACTGTGCGGGAGTCCTTTGCTACCCTCAGCTGCGAAGTTGAAACAAACAATTGCCTGGAAAATTCAAATTTACCGTATCCGCGTTTGATACAGATATGAATTTCGTTCTTTCTTATTTTATCCCAGTCTCTGGCCACGGTATGGACCTCAGGACTCTTACATGCGAGGTTTATCTGTTTGCCTGCTACTCTACCAGCACAAATGACCCACGAATTATCTGATCACTTATTCGTATCACGTATTCGCGCTTGCGTTATCTTCATGAATATTCGACTCTTCGTTAACGAAGTTTCACCTTTGTTTTCTACGTAGTTGCAATGGTGACTTCTCTCATACGACTTCCGTTTCTTTCGCTTTCTAGTTGTTGGCCTTCCCTTCTTCATCTCATCGAGTTTAATTGGCGCACCTGCTGAACATCCTGTTATGGTTGAGACGCTCGATGAATTATTGGGTCCAGAGACTGAGGAACGATTGGATTCCCTGTACAAATACTCGGACACATTGGGGGAGCGCAGCAGTAAAACGGCATCTGCAACGGTGCACCTAGGCAGACTGATACTCTTGGTTGCAGCCACACTGCGTAATCCAGAATCAAATTTCTGTTCGGACACGTGGCATTCCATAGCTGAACGGGTCGACTCGATAGCCTTAAATGACTGTGTGGGATTGGCTAACTGGCATAAACGGGGCTACATGGATTTCCACGGTATGTTCGATCCGGTAGCCTTAACCGTTTTAACGACATATGATATCGTATCCACTTGCTCACCATCATTTTGCATGTTGGTCCCTCTGCTTTCTCTAGTAAATGTATTTCTATGCACAGGGACTTCAAAAAACAGCGGGACACCTCAGTGTCTTAGTAAAAAACAATAGAACACATGATTTATGTTAGTGCTTATTTATTCAACCTCATGCACCTACCTATTTGTATGGCTGTTTAATTCTGTCGACGTTTGATCAGCCCACTTCATCCAGCGCAAACGGATTTTGGTACAGATATTGTTATTCTTCTTTGAGGTCCTGTTAATCCGATGAAATGTGTACATAGAACTTGGTGAAGAACTCGATCTGGCCAGTGAGGAATGCATAGTAAACCGGAGGAGATAACGATGTATTCCCGTTGTATTGGCTGATTCAAATTGTGAGTACAACAATCCAGTCAGAACAGAGATGAATACTGGACGGCCGGTGACTTCAGGAAAATACTCTCATTTTAATCTCTGTGTCAAACATTATCTCCAAAACCCCGAGCAGAAATGATGGCTGGGAGGAGTAGCGCACCAGTGAGCCTGCACAATGGATATGATGTCTTGTCCTCTCATAGAACGTGAAATAATCAGGTCAGCTGACGTACAATCTGACCCCAGTTTAGATCCCCACCCTGTAATTGGCCTTTACGTTCTGTTTACTACTACTGCTGTTGATTTTCAATTGAGATTTCGTTCCGTAGGTGAAGTCAGTCTATACCGAAAAGCCGAGAAGCACTTTACAGCTGCTTCATACTTAATGGGAATCATCAGCATTGTGCATATCATGAACTACCAGAGAGATTTGAACTTGCAACACCCCGGCTAGTAATTTGAACACTTAGCCGTTCAGCCAACAGTGCAATTAACTCGCACCTAGATAGGATATACAGCCGCTCGTCCTTCAATGACGAAATCCACCTCATGTGGTCACCTGTTGACTGGCTGCTCGAGCGAAGGCTTCTCGCGTGGAAGGCTGACTCATCGTGCGAATCGTTTTCTCTCAGCTACTTGTAGTTTGTCGGTAGTTTATTTGTGTAGGCCTTTCTCTTCGTGACAGCTAGTCTTCGGTTGTTGAGTGCATAATCCAGTGACTGCATGCCTGTATATACATGGCATATGAGCTGACCACTTAACATGGTCCTTAGGCTAGGCCCTTCTTCCTCCCCTTAGGCTCATTGTTTGTGCACAGTCAATCGGCCTTATCTGACATCTTGCCGGCTGAATCGTCTACGCTGTTCATTTTATGTTCCAGTCTGTTGTCTCCATGCGTTAGCTGCATTCAAGCAACATCTGTTCGATCGATGCGAAATGGTGTTAAAGAAAGGTGAGTGTGTTTTAGATATCTTTAGTTGTAGCGTCCTCATGGACATGAATTTGTTGGTCATTATAGTGATTTTACGACATGCTTTTGGATCGTTGATTTCTTTTTTGCAGCAGTTTGCTACTGCAACGCCTGCTCTTACGAATGTTATGCATTCGAACTGCCGTCCAGTTCAGCCACAAATATGTGTGCGTAACGAGGATTTATTGTCAGACTCATCATTTCTATACTCTTTCCATCCGTTGCATTTTCGTGCGGGAAATTTAAGCTTCTGTGGTTACTTTCATGGTTAGTTTGTCATATACTGTCGCTTTTTAGTGGTTCGCCTCTGAGTTTCAATCAAAAGGTGTACTTAACAAAGCCCCACACATGTGTGTGGTGACCCTCCAAATGGATCTACAACCTGCTTGAAGGTGAAAAGATGGAACACTAAAAATTGAAGCTTTAAAACGTGAAGTAATCAGGATGGAAATGAAGTGCGCAAGGTCAAGTATCTAACCCCGGATGCGAATTTGTCTCACCACCGGTTATTCTGAACTCTGTAGTAATAGCAGTGATACTAAGGAGATAGGGACAGTAGCGTCTTTTGCGGTAATGCCCCTAACCCCTGAGCCTTTTCAGTGCATATATCACCGGACCTCTTAGCCCTGCTAAAGTGGAGAAACGCAAAACTGACCTCGCAGGAAGGAGGTTCTTCGGATTTGCTCAGTATAATACCCTGATGTTCAATGCAGTTTTCATGCAGTTTTTTTTCAATTGCCAACCTTTTGTTTATTAGATGATAATTGAGCTTTCTACATGTAGTGGTTCTTGCGCCAAGTTCCAGTTCTTGTTCATAACAGACCGACATCACGTATACCCTGTCCAATCTTCCTTGACCGTTTTTGGACAGATGCCCTTAACGCTGCATTGCGACCCCAGTAGCCTGTGCGATTTGATCTTAACCAATTATGAGCTTACGTTTTGTGACGTTTACGAGAAACCGTCGAGTCATTTCATGATAAGCGGTACAAATTTTAGTTTCAGTTCCGTGTGGGAAATCACCAATCTCAGGTATGAATCGGCCACAACGGTGGGTCTGTGTTCACAAGCATTTGTGTCTATCCTATCAAGCCTTGGCTCTCTGTGTGTTGTTTTCCAGTGACCACTCTGGGACAGACCCATCTGATGAGGGGTCACTTCTCTGAAAATTCCACAGCGTTCTCCGTCAACCACAGTTATGTATATGTTAAACCCGCAGACTCTACGCTCGGCCAAATACCTCCGGTTCCAATGCTGTTCTGTTTTGCAGGGATTAGTTTATTTGGTCACCCTTTCCTCCTGTTCCCTGCTATCGAATATTCTTCTCCTTATTCAAACACTGCTTACAGGCTTTGTTGAAAGCCAGAAATGATGGTGTTTTCGTAATCTTATCCTGGTTGATTCCGAGTTAGCACTGAAGCTCGGAACAAAGTTCCCTGACTGATGAACACCAATCACTAAACTAATAATCAACACGCAAATGCGCATCTAACATTTAGGGTTGAAATAATGATTTAGGTTCAGATAACCCCCGAAGTAAGTGTGCCGAATGGTCTTTCCATGATTTATCTTTGTACCGTATTACCTTGTGATGTGTTATTACAGTTCTGTCTGTTTATGAGCGCTCCCACCCCACTTCCAGTCCTCGCAGACTGCGCCGTCAAAATCTCAACTGTTGCTGAGGATTCTCGCCAATTATCCGTTTTATCCACCGTTCCGCTAAGTCAGCTAACTGACTTTCTCACACCGAGGCCCATGTGTTCACCGTTTCGCTGCGATCCGAACAGTATTCGCATTTTGTATGGCGGAGCTCACCGGTCACCGTATGACTTGATCAAAGAATGGGCACTCACTGTTCGTATGGCTAACGCAGCTGCATCTGAATTGTCTCACGTCACAAGCCGCCTAGTAACAGAATTGCTTCCAATGTGGTCAAAGCCGGTGAGTTCAACCTTGTCCACTTTTCCACTTCTCCAACGCTGCTTGTGTATATAATCAACTTAGCACGCAGAGGAAACTTGTTTGTCATTTGAACCGAATCTCAATGTGGCGGCAGTACCTCCGTTTGGATGCAATATGTAAACTTATATGGCCGCGGCAGTACATTTTTCATTCCAACAGTCCAAAGCGCTGGAGCGTCTTTCTATCCTATCTCATTCAAGACACTGGTGGCCGCGGGTGCGTTTTTTCTCAATGATATAACTGCCCTGTTCTCTTGGAATATTAGGTTAAATTCTGAAGAGAATTGTTATAGGTTACCCAGTGCAAGCAGTTTGGCTCCCTCAGTCAGCCCACGACAGGTTTACAGTCTCTTCTAAGTCCTTGTAGACTGTGAACTTGGATTAAACTGTGCTCCCGACTGCAGGAGTTACGTAATTCTTATCGTGATCATCGGTGGTGATTCGATACGAGGTGATCAGTGCACCCAGTCATCCGCTAATTGATTGCGTTCAGGTCCAGCAACTTCGGTTAGCTGGTCCCGTGCTACATATACCGGTTTGTCTTCCACCGAGGAGGGGTAGCGCAAATCAATAAGCCATTCTATCCTTGCGTTGCATGTTTGTTTTACTGATATGATGCAGTGGTGGGCTGTAATCATCGATTAGGATAGCATTGGCACAATCACTCAACAGACGAATGACACTGTGATGATTTTGCATCCCCTTCACTCTCGTTAGCCTAGTCAGCCTTCTGATGTGATTATTCTGGATAGTCCCTGTTAATGAGGAAACACTAAGCTCGATTTCCTTTCTAATTATAGCCCATCACAGCTGTCACTATAGACAGCATACTCATAGCGAAGCGTTTATGGCTGGTAGTGGCATGGCTCCTGCGCAAGGTATCAAGTACCAAGGTACCAAGGTACAAAAACATCTTTTGACGATTGTTTGGCTCATTACGAAAAGACTGAACCTCACCTTGGTGTGGCGGTGTGCCTTCGCGACCCATTGAGCTGTACTGGGGTTTCCATGCGACACTGGCAGTCTGTCATACCACGTTCGTCAGTGGTTAGAGGTCTAACCAACACGGTCTCCTGGGCCTCCAGGTCGGGGCTGGAACGTAAATGTGACGCACTAGCATTTCTTCGCAAGCCGCCGCCTTGCGGTCAGGCTTTTAAGCCAAAGGCTTTGGTCGAGGACCCTAATCATCCTTCAGTCTAGGTTTGGGCGCCCTGGTAGTATCCCGGCCCACGTACAACCATGAATTACACACACCACATTGGCCATCACTTGGTATCCCCAGCCGGGTCGCCTTACTTGTTGCATGCAGCAGGCCCGGGGTACGCGAAAAAATGCTACTGCTAACGCTTCCCGTCTTTCTCTTTCGCATATTTTTCTTCCCCCCAACTCTTACCCCAATGACAATGCGTTCTCACCTGTTAACACTGACGACTCGCTTCGTCTTGCATCGGCCTTGGTCGCAACATCTATGGGTCAGCCAGCGCCGACACCCTCAAGTATCTCGAAATCAGCCTTCAAGCATCGACATTACTGACCGCTTTTAATGTTCCCACTCTGAAGCAAGTAGGACAACAAGATGTTCTTCTACGGTAGCGAAACATTAGTGTTCAGCCCTGATGTGTTGTCGATGATGTCTTGTGACGTTTGGTTCCTTGTTGCAGTTTGAAGTAGTGGCATTGCACATGCTGTCATTTTGGTCTCGTTAACAATCTTTGTGTTCAGCTTCCATGTGGGGGATTTTCTTGCCTATATTGTGCTCTTTCCTCCTGTAGATGTCTTTTGTGTGGCCGTCCGTTTCACAAACGTTGTGGATGGAATGTTGCCTCACCATCAATCGCCTAGATTTGGCACTACGTGTCCTTGTACCGCTCGATGAACCCACTGTTGACAACGTTGTCGAGCACGCTCTGTTCATCGAGCGCTCGGAAATTCGACTCCGAATCTGTGCCATATGGACTGCGTTTATATTCATGCTGCAAAATAAGAGACTGGAAGCCGATAAGAAACCCTGTAGGTCCTTTACCACTGGTTGCGCTGGAGATTTTCGTATCTAACCGGTTTTTAGCTGGTATACTTTTTTGTTGCGTGAAGGCAAATGTGTGTGATCACTATCTATGGAAATAGATATTTGTTTGGCACCATGCTCATTTAGTCACCTGTAGCTGCAGAATAATAACACTTGTAGCCTAATTGAATAGGGCTGTTGATTATCACTGTCGTTCTCCGCTGGAAGTTGTTTGGACAGCAGACATTAATAATATGCTTGAACCCTGTCTACCAAGAGAACCTCAACTCTCGGGAAAAATTATGTTCATTCTGCGAGTCGGTGACGCCCTAGTGTTCAGCTTTCAGACACCTAGCATAACCTAATTTGGAAATTAGGCCTCGATTTCTGCGATGATGTGTCATGCACTAACGTTATCTCTCCAAAAGAGATCCCCTCGAACAGCAGCGTTCCCCGATCACAACCCAATGTGCGAACCTTACTGTAGGAGGTCAAGCACCCGTAGCGAGCTCGCATACGGGAGGTTACTGCATACGGCAGTTTCATCAGTGGGAAGCTCTGGAAGAGAGTGGAGCACTTTGTGTACATAATTACCAACTCAATTACTCGCTTGCTTACTTTCTGACTTCACTGCGGATACCTCCTGAGCCGATTTCTCGCGTGCCTGGAATCACAGCTATACAATCACGGTGACCTGTGGTATGCTTCTCGCAGATATTGATCTAATGATGGTTTGAGTGGCGTGAGTCTCGAACAAGTGGAAACCGGTTATAGACTGTCAGAAAGTTTTTATAAATCTCACCATACTTCTTTTAACGGATTTATACTGTCCTCGTGGTTACCACTTATTGCTCGAGATGCCACATTGGTTAAGTCGGGGACTTACTGACGAATGACCCTGGTTCGAACCTAACCCCGGCATCTCCACTGCTCCTGTCCAGGTTTGGACAACTCTCGTGCTTCCTTCGAGTTGCATGGCAGCTAGGCACCGAACGATTATTGGATATTATATACCACTAATTGCAGATGTTTACTGAGGCTGTACAGTCGTCTTCGTTCTATATTGTTTGTGTTTCAAATCTACCAGGACAGATAATTTACGTCAATTATGATACCCCTTTTACCATGAATTTGTCAGTTGTGGTGGATTTAATCGAGGCAGCGGGTGATCTGGTATCGGTAGTTAATCAGCTGAAAAGCACTCGAGACCACTACCTTCTGGCGCGTCTGTTCTCCTGCTTTGATTCGGTTACCCCGGATATCCAACATCGTTTGGCTGAACAATACACTGCTGGGATTCAAGCGGATGAAACCTATTACATGAATCATCTTTTTCTGGGAAAGCTGTTTCGTCAATCAGGCAAGATCAAGTACGTTATGCCTGTGCATTGATGCATCCAATTCTGTTTGAGGTAATGATCCTGTGCAATCCGTAGGATAACCTGATTCATTATGTCCTGCGGCGTTATTTCCTTGCATTTACGTCGGATCTATGTCCCAGAGCAGGTCGTATGTACCCATTTCATTCATAAGTCTGTTGGATAACTCGTTGAAACAATCGAACAGGGAAAGGAACTGCAGAACTTCCGCGTACCTCCCTCAATCTGTTAATGGCGGTTTGTAGAACTCTGAATTCCTTCCTCGTTTATGTGTTTTTGGCTGCTCGTCCCAGGGGAGCGTTCAGATCGTACGTTTCTCGTGTCTCTTAGTGTTTCAGGTGTGATTTTGCTATCTGATAGCGATCACGGTCAAATTTCATTTGGAAACGTCTTGGTGAATGAAATTCTATGAATTTCTGGATACTTGTCTCTAGCACCCTTCGCTACTCTGACACTCTACAGGTGCACCCTAAAACCAAGTCAGTAGCTTTACTACGCGCCCGAAACAGTGTCTGTATGAACAGTTCATCCATACTCTACCAATGTCTGGTAGGCCAACTAAACTCGCAGCTAGTCCACTCTCTTTCAAGTTGCTGCGGCATGTTGGATAGCCGAATCTCAGGGGTCCCACTACAATTTTTTTTTAATTGGACGCACTCTGCTGAGACGGCGCGGTAGCTTAGGTGGGTTCCATCAATAGTCTGGCTGATATGTGAATTTCGGTTCTTATTTCTCCAGGTCTTCGTCGGGCTCTGGTTTCAAAATTCATACGGAAGCCGATAATGACGCTTACTTTCATTAAGAACCCCTCTGCTTTAGGCTCAACCCAGTGTCATCACTTTGTTTTGGCATGCGCTTCACACCTGCAAAGTGTAAAGTGCTGCTACCAGACTGGGTTCGATCAAACCTAAACCTCATGCTTGCAGGCGGGCCAATGGACCTGGTAGATTTGTTTACCTGGGCAGTTGTATAATTTCCGGCGGACTGGCTGGAGGTGAGAAGGCCAGGGCAGCTTTTGTCGACCTCCGACGCCTATGGCGTTGACGTCAGCTTGTATGTCAAGGGCAGCGGCTATGCGATCCATACTGCTTTATCGATCAGAGACGTGGCCTCTACACTCAGAGAACGTACGAAAGATGTCAGTGTTTGACCATCGGTGTCTCCGAAGCATTGGTCAGGTCTGGTGGGGACATCGGATTCGTAACGCTGAGGTACGCCAGATGGTCTTAGGAAGAAGAAACTCCCCCGCGATAGATAAATTACTCACGCTCCATAGGCTGCGCTGGTTAGGACATGTACTCCGCATGCCAGAAGACCGTCTGCCTCACAGAGCTCTTTTTCCCCAGCCCTGTGCTGAGTGGAAGCGACCGAGAGGTGGACAGTGTATGGCCTGGCAACGAAGCATGAAAACACTAACCAGTAAACTTAGTCGGGTCGACAACTGCCGCCTCCCTGGATGGGGATGCCGGGACTCAACTCACCAATGGGTAATGACACCGGCACAAATAGCCCAATTGCACAGTCAGTGGCGCCCATGCATCAAGACTATCGCCTTCAATGCGTAGTTACCCAATTCCTGAACTAACTGAACATGCCATCGCCTCAAGGCTGAGTCGTATATCCCGCACTCTCCCACTTTCTGGTGATCGAAACTGTAGCAGCTGGAACCAATGTACCTATGGTACATGGTTTATAGCTGATAAATTGATTGTTTGGTTTGTTGAGTCGTGACTGGCTCTTGCTGCTGTTCTCAGTGTGATGTCTTGTGCAACCGGATAATGGGACCCCGGGCTTAGCGATTTCGAAAGACTTTGCTAGATCGACAAGTATTCTTTCTTGGTGCTTACTGAAAAAGTTGTGCGTGATACCGACGGTGATGGATCATAAAAAGACAGCTATTGTTTACTGCATTACTGTTGTTCCCATCAAATTGAGTTTCTGTGTGGTCGAAATTGCTTGAAACTAGTTTTACCGTATTGCAGTGATTCTAAGAGTTGATGCGGAAGGACCTGGTGTCTACACGGATATCCCTAAACGCGAAAAGTTGTCTCTTCTGGGTCAGCCTTCTTGAGTTGGCTTTGGATGGTTTCGGTTAGACATGCTCTATGCGAAGTCCCCAAGAAGTCAGACATTCGTTTTTCATTACATATTTTTACCGTACAAAGTTTGAACAAGCTGTGCTCAGATATCTTGGGAGCACTGCCCCACCGTCTGATGTGTATCTGGAATCCCGTTTGATTAATAGTGAAACCTGGCTCTTGGTCGTCCACGGTTACGTCGATCCTCCGGCGCTCTATTCGTGTGTTCGATGAATTACTTTTTTAGAATGTGTTTTTCCCTAAGTTTCATAAACCTGTAGAACTGGAGCTTTTATCGGATCTACGACTTTTTCTATGCTTTGCAGCATTTTAATCCAAACATGTAGACAATCCTTTAGTTTAAGTGATCAAGACAGCCTGTGCTGAATTCAGCACCGTACTTGTGTAATCCTCCATAAGCTTCACTTCTCAGCCTATACTTTTTATATTAGAATATCCTGATATTTCTCACATGGTGGTTAAAGTTAAAGAAACTCAGTAGAAATCCCCGAGTATCTCGGTAGATAGAGCTGGCTCGATTTCGAGTCATGTGTCCCAATTAGTGCTAAAACCCTGACATGAAATCCGAAGAGTTAAATGCTCCACTGGATGTCTCAAATTGGCGTCGCGATATATTTATATCCCTGTCGAGACACGTTAGGATTCCCGCTTTGTCCCCTTTAGAGTTCCACAGAGATACTTTTATGGAATTACCGAGGCCTGTTACTATGATAAGTGGATGTTCAAGACACAATATCCATTTCATTTTTAAAAATCCTTCTTCGTTCTCTAAACCAGGGCTGCTCTAGAACCTTTGTCGCGTGCTCATGCACTCATGCCCAGTTCACCGGAAGCTGCTTATGAATTGTCGCTCGCTCTTTGTCAAGACCACCAGTTGGTAAGTTTATCAGGAGCCATTACTATTTCCCCACTCCGCAGGGCTACCTATTACAGTACAATTTCCTTCTTGGGTAAGTTCATCTCGCAGAAGGGACCACTTACATAGGGTCCTTTGGGGTAGTCCCTCCAGAGAAAGACAACTACTCTGTGTTTGGAGCTTTTATGTTTACCTTATTCATTGTTTTTTGCCTTGAGTTCATTGCCGAAAACCTTTAAAACCTCAACTAAACACACCTCGATGCATACCGCTTACTCTTCATTCATCCGGAATCCGAACAGCCAACAGAAGATTGGCGGGGGATTTTTCGGTTCTATGGAAAATTGGTTATTTGAAAGTACTAAAGACGACGCATATCTGTGGTTGAAGGTTTGGTGGAGCTGAGCGCAAAAATAGTTTCCTTATTGCGAGGTGTTTTCAGTCTCTTCTACCTCCACCTCAGTTTTAGCTGACAGTTATATTGCTCATCCTGTTTTGTGATCTCATCTTTCTCAGTAACTCTGCAGTTTTTTTGTCTTCGTACTGAGCGTCGTAGTTAAGCTTTGACTGCGATTATCAGGTGAATAACGAATCCCCTTTCATTTGAGTCAGTGTCCGCCAAAAATGTTACAGTCCCTGATCCCTGTTGTTTATTTCTCCATTACTCTCCCCACATATTTCCTACAGGAAAAGGCCCTGGACACGTACACTACAGTTGACCAAAGGTTAGATGAAATATCTGTTTTCTATTGTTGCTGTTTCGTTCCTGTAGAAACAGAATCTCTCTGACCAGTCACCTTACTTTTTGTTGTCTCTACGGTGAGGGTGTGGCACAGCGACCGCAGCCTTTTGGAATGCTGTAGGTTCTTGAGCTGCGATCAACCAGCCTGCTTGTTTCTTCGTTCAGTATATTGTTTCTGGTTTGAATAGGTTTTGAGAAACCTCTAGCTGATTTTCACTTATTCCCTGGATCAGGCACTTCACGCAACAGATGTGGCTCAACTTTGGTCTGATTGCCCTACGACTGGGTAAAACATCTAAATGCGTCCCGGCCCTGCAGAAGGTGATCATTTCTGACCCAAGGAATCCGTAAGTCAAAAGACTCGTTCCTGCTTTTTAAAAATCCGGTTTTCTCTTGTTCAGAGGCAACAATTTGCAAGATCTTCAAATCCACCAATGCTTTCACTTTTTTCCGTGAATATGTGGACCATTTTTCGGTTATGACCTTCCGTTTTTGCTATAGCACCTTCGTTAGTGTTTGGCTCACTCCACGTGTTAACCGAACCCACTTTAAAAGTAGTCATCAATCTGTACATTGACGACATAGCTACACACAGCTCTTTAAATGATTGTATGTCTCTGTAAGCAAAACGAAAATCTTACCCCTAGTCAGCTTTGTTGGTGAACTTCGATGGACATTTTCTCTCTTATAGCCACAGTTGTTGTCGAACCTGCCCTGACCCACCAGTTCTCCCAAAAGCATTGTCTTAGACCCTAAACTGAAAGCGTTCGAAACGGAACTAAATCTTGTGTGTGAGAGCTCGAATTAGCTAGGTGGTTAAGGTCCAGATTTACTGACCGAAAGGTCCGTGGTTCGGGACCGACCCCAGCATCTCGACTGTTCGTGTCTAGGCTTGGGCAACCTGGCAGTATCTCAGCCCTCATACTTCCTTCGAGTGGCATGGCAGCTAGGCACCAAAAGGGTCTTACAGCTGAACGATTGTTATTTCATTATTCCAGTGTGGGATATAGTGTCTTTCTCATTACATCATTGTTTACCACACATGCTTACGCAATACATCAGAAGTCCGTTCAACAAATAATACGGTCGTGTATCCTGATTTTTGTAACTTAAGTTGTATCATTAACACTCCTGTAGAGCCCGGACCAATATAAACAAGTCTGGTTTAAATTGTTGGTATAGGTTCCAGTTTTTTCACCTCGAAATCTAAAGTACGTCGTTCCTTGGCAAGACCGTTTTCACCGTTGCGTTCTTTCCTGATTTTTAGTCTATATCGTGAAATCTTAGGAGAGGCCTATCTACTTCGTGGAAGCTATGAAACAGCGGTGAGGACACTTAATCAATCTATTCAAGTAAGTATCCATTTTCTACTTGTGTTTAACTTCGTACCTCTAAACGTCCGAACTCATCCCGTTGTTGATTTTAGAGCCAACTATGTTGTTTACAATGCCGCAGCTGATTTTCAGCTGAGTCTCCCGTTCACACCAAATTAATTTGCAAATCATCGTATAACTTCACTTATCGCTTGAAATAGTGGGGAAATTCGGGACTAGGCCTACACGTTGAACCCTGATAGGGGCGAAATAGGTAGCTTGTCAAAGTTTTCATCCGCTTTATAAGTAACTGTGTCATAAAAATACCCCGATACCTTGATTATCGTTCTGACTGAGAGTTATTATAAGCGAGAGATTCAGCTGATGTCCACTTGAGTTCCCCGTTAACACCAATTGGATTTTTTTAATGGGTATACAATTTCACTCGTAGGAGACCTTTTCCATCACCCTCGCTCTCTGATTTCACCTGTGCCCCATTATTCACCTCAGTCACACATCTCTGGTCGTCACAATATGTTTATTGTTGCTGTTGTCTACATCCCTTGTGCCAATTCCTGCTCACAGAGAGAGGGCTTACTAGAACTTATTTGTCCCAAATTTAAAAAATCATCATAAACGTGAGCAGATTACCCTTCGTTTTTTAGATTGATTCAAATCGACCGGTTGCCCAGACATTGTGAGTTTCTATCGCACTTCCTTTTAGTGTTTTTCGACATTTTCACCTGAAGCTTGTGAGTCAGTTTTATTTGAGGTTACAACGGTTAGCTAGCATATCCTCTTGTCATTTAAATTCATCTCGTTGGATTCAGGTGAGATCTTCGGGCTGGATATATCATACCCCAACGTCTTCAGCCGGTTGTGGTCGAGTTGTCTACCTGACCTTAATATGTAGTTCCCGAAGATGTGCGTCAATTCGGTTTTTAGTGCAACTGAGAAAGAAACATCTGTAACATTAGAGGGAAGGCAGTTCTAGCAATGATAAGCCCAAAGGGCAATGAACTGTCATCGGCATTAAAGTAGCTGTGTTGATATCTGATATTTTAAAGGATGTTCTCGAAGGCTGAGCATTTTCTCGAAAGTTAGTAGAGTGTCAATGTCGGTGTTTAATCTGCACGCAGCCTTCTGTATCCCAATGCGTATAGATCAGTTTTAGTAGGTTTGAATGTATAGTTGGCCTCGTAGACTGCATACAGACCTTCCTGCTATTGGTTTTGTGTTCTTAGGATAGCTCTTCTCGCTTTAATCATGGGCACTAAATATGGTCCACATGCGTGACTTGTAGCTGGAGGTATGCTGCGACTAGGGGTCGGCCTTTCAAGAACACGTACAGCTCATCGAAAGAGTGGCGTGTTTTCTTGCAATCGAAGTGGCTTTGTAAAGCAAAAGTTTCTGATATCTCAGGCATTCACAGCAGGCTAGTTTTAGTATTTTCATTGGGAGAATCGCAGCTAGAGGGGGTAGGACTTGGCGGAGTTCAAGGGAAGCTATTTGTCTACTGGTGTGATGGTCGGCATGAAAGACTTCATAGTCATTTGAGATTATCCTACATACCTTCGTGTCTTCAGCTAGACAGAGGGAAACCGGAGTGAGTGTGACGATACCTCTGGTCGAATTCCCCGGAGAAGCCTAGGTGGGTGACATCTGCCTGTAGTCCTCTGTCACCGACTTTGGTCCATGCATCTCCTGTCAGCAGGAGGTTTACAGGGCAAGGTGGTTCTTGTCTGAGTCCGTCCTCAATCTCATTTACTGGGTCGCTATTCTCATGATAGATTCGCATGTGGCCAACGACGACAGGACAGGAACGAGGTCCGGTGGTTAGCGCGGCCGATCATTTGTATTACTTGTGGTTGGCTCTGATCTCTCCGTATCTCCATTGCTTAGGAGTAGTGCTCCTGCTAAGAAAGCTCCATAACTTCGGATAGTGGATTCGCAACTTCATTAGCGTTTTCAATACCCCTGTAAGGAGGAAAGCCCTTCGCTGCAGAGTTGTTTATTAGAAAACGCCAACTAAACGGTTACAGACTATTGGACAGGAAGGTTTAACTCTCATTTGCATGTTGTTTTTAAAAACGGAATATCCATCTTCTTCTCGAACGCGTCTTCTTTAACTCTCCTGGATATTCATTGACTATCGCACAATTGCAAGCAAAAACTGCAAAGTAGTTCCACAAATTCCGTAATAAATCCCACCCTCCATTAGATCGAGGCGAAGTTACGAGAACACACATACTACTCGCATGCCTCATCAGTAGCACCCACCGTTACACCCCTACCTCGTTGTTTTCGCCGAGCTTGACAATTGACTTGGAAAGGTTTCATCATCACACGAGGAGACATCAGTGTGCAGTTGGGTCGCGTCTTCAAGTAGTGAGCTTGTGTTCTTGTATTCTGATGGAGAGCTTCCTTCCCGTTTATCCTAGGTATCGTTTATCACAATCCTTGCACGGGATCCCATATTAGATTGTTCTTCATCGTTGGTACTAATTTTCCTTTCGGTTTCGATAGTGTTCTCCGCCAAGTGTTCGCGGGTTTGTAAGCGACCGTCGCATTGTGCTGTCGTAAGAGTCTTGCAGTCATTTCAGTGGTGTTCTTGATGCATGGGAGTGTGACTCGTTTGCTCCCATTTTTTGCTGTTGCATTAGTCGTGTTTGGCTCTTTGTGTGATCTCCAGATGAGACTCTTTGGATATTTATTTCTCCGGTGGAATGTTTACAGGCGCTCTTCTTCTTTCGTCTTGGATTCTGTAGTATTGCAATGTCTCGATTCGCTTGAAAAGTGTCCAAATGTAGCTTTGTTTGTGACAACTTGGATAGTTGCTGTGGTAGCTCAGAATGTGGTTCGTATCTGTCGCCTTTCTGTAGACATCAGTTTGTAGCTGTCCTTTCGGCAATCTAGTGATGAGGATGCCCAGAAATGTCAGTTTTTCATTGTTCCCTTCGGCTGTGAATTAGACGTCGTCGAAAATGTTGTTTAGTAGTTGGCTTACTCGCTGCAGTTCGCTCATTTTGATGATCACAAAGGTGTCGTCCACTTAGCGGATCCACACTTTGGGATTTATATCGGGCAATACAATTTGTTCCAGCTTTTGCATTGTGATTTCTGCAATATGTCCTGAAATCGGCGACCTCATTGGTATTCCACATAGTTGTTCGTTATGTGCTCCGTTGAACTCGAAATGTGTGATCACGCATAAGTCGAGTAATTGGAAGATGTCTTGTTTCTCCAGCGATCAAGTTGGCATGCCGCCGTTATCCAATAATTCGACTGCAGGTATCTTGGCAGAATCGAGATCTACAGACGTGAATAGTGGGCTCACATCAATTGAGACCTTTATTTCGTTCTGATTGGTGTTTACATTCTTCAGATTCGCCCAAAATTGTCCCGTATTGTTGACTGAGTGTTGAGATCCAACGGGAGATGTTTCAACTTTTTCTGTAATACTTTCGAGATACTGCACGTCGGTATTTCAGGGAGTGATACTACTTGTCGCAGGGGGTTTGTTTCTTTGTGTACCTTTGGAAGTACGTAGAAGCGAGGCGTGGCCGAGACACAGCTCTCATTCTCCAATTTACCTCTTTTGTAATCTTGTGGAGATCGTGTAGTTTCTTTAAGTCCTTACTGACTTTGTTTTCTAGTTGCTCGCTTTGGTCTAGGTTCCGTTGCTTCGATATGGAGTTGGCGAGTTTCCTAGTTTATCAGTCGGTCTTTTTCTGGCAAAAAAACTCGGTTACTCGAAGGGAGCATACGAGTTAACGGTCTTTTATCCAGTCTAACAGTTCCTCTACACTTTGGATTCCTAATAGTCGCTGCCATTTGATTCGTTTATCTTCGCCTTGGACTCTCTAGGTGCGGCAAGGCCTATCGCCTTCTGGGTGATCACCATCTCGCGAGTGTACACCTCGAACTTGGTGTCCAGTGTGCTCGTCAAGCATTGGGCTCGAAACGAATTGGAAAGGATTTATTGATCTTTGCTCTGAAAGGTATGCATATATTATTTAACCGACACCGCCCCCAGTTCTTCCCATATCACATCAGTAAATGGGTTACTTGTCTGTGTGTTTTGTCTATCCCCATCAATATTGAGACAGCTATACAGTGCCCTCCCCGCGACTTTTCAGCGTTGATTGACTTCATTTGAAGGATAGATTCTTGATTTAAACTTTTCTACCATCAAACTGAGGATTTCTGTCCCCACTACTATGGTGCATTGAAATTCGGATATTTCAACAAGTCGCGGTTCTTAAGCCTCATTAATCAACAAAACATCCTCAGATAGGTGAATGGATTTTTATCAACTTGTACCCCCAGAATGGTCCATTGGTTTCCCGTGAACTTCTATATACACAATGCATAGTTTGATCCTGAAGAATATCACCTGTGGAGACTTCAGTGTTGAGTGAAAAATGGTTTCCTAACATCATGTCTCTCACCCATTAACTCGCCCATTTACAGTGCCAGTTCAGGGCTTGTAGTCTAAGATACCTTTCCTTTTTATTTGTTGTGAGGATGTCAGTTATTTCACGCAACTAACGAAACTCAAAGACTACAATCGCATGTGTCAGTGTGCTAATTATTTTGTCCAAACGGCATAACATCGATTCCAGCGATACGCCTATCGTGACCTAGGATGTTGGACATCTGATTACTCTTGTTGTCTTACTTGGCATTTGTTTACTCAACAAGTTGTTTATTTGGAGCCAAAAACTACTGCACACCTGTGCCTTTCTGATAAGTATACTTTGTCACATACAGAGAATTAAGCAGTACATTACTGTCGCTAACTAGTGATACGGAGTTTTCAATGTTGCGCTTCGACTTACAAGACTGAGTAAGCCTATGGTGACCGCAGAGATTGGCGTTGACTCTTAAAAAAAGACCATTTTGTGAGGGAGCTCAACGAGAACTATTGTTTTATCTTCAAAAATGCAGTCTTCTCTTGTCGTACTGAGCCGCTGTTCATTACGGTTGTCTTTATCCTTGTACTGATTCGTAGCTATATCTAGGAAACATCATGTCCGGTTTAAACATGCATAATTAGATTAAGCTTTTTAAACTCACTCACTGTTGAGCTTGCCGAATTTCATGTATAAGCATCTATTGTATAGATTTCTGATTTCTGACCTCCCCTTTTTGTTATTTTCTAGAACTCATTGAATTCAAGTTACTCCTCGCCCATTCCTACATTCGTGAAGGCCTTCGAGGTAGAGCGATTGATGAGTTTGAATCTTTACTCCAGTACATAAATGAGTAAGTTTCTTATTGTCTACTTTTGTTTGTTCAATCTTTTGAGTCGTCGAGCTCTTCCATGTATATGGTTGCCCACCCTCAAGGAATTGTGGCTATTGTCAAATATCCAGTCGACTTCGGCCAAGCGAGGTGGGTGCAACTGAGCAGTCATATCAGCAAAGGAATCCTTTTCTATATTTTCCTGTGGTTCCCACTAATTTATGGAGTGGCAAATATTTCTACGTGTAAAACGCTACATGCATAACAGGTAAATCAAACGAAACGACAGGAAGTCACTTGAATAGGCCAGGATCTGGTGATTGATCAGATGGTCGTTTGTCTGTCCGCCGAGCTTGGCAATTGGCCTGCAAACGTTTCGTCCCCAGTCGAGGAGACATCGTCAGTGCAGTTGAGTGGGCTAGGATCGTCTAGTCAGGTGAAAAAGGGTGCGGTGGTGTTACTCGGATCATTTGGTGTACTGAACCCTGATTACGTGGGTTGCTCAACACAGGTGGATGGGGTCGGTCAGCTTTGCGAAATGGAGAAAATTCGGTGGCTGCACAACTTTTATCTGGACGCTTCGATGTGGTTTGTGGATATGCATCGTCTTCACCTCGGCTGCTAGGCTGAATGGCTTTGGCCGACATGACAGTTGACCGTAAATGCCTTGTTACCACCCATTATGTATTTGCTCTTCACTGAAACTGGGCAATTTGTCGCCTTTATCACAATTTTCACGAGTCATGGTAGTATGTGTTCAGGCAGTTGCTTTGCCAACATCCTTGTCGTTCTGCCTGTGTAACCTGCCCCCAGGAACAAGTATATCTCCAGATAGCTCGACGATGAAGCTAGTCTTTAAACTTCTCCCTCAGTGATGTTCGACCAGGCAAAATTTATCCGCATTTGAGGTGAGAAAGGTGGAAGGTGGATAAAGACGGTGAACAATGTAGTCCGTTGGTACGCCTAGTAGCAAGCGGACACCAGGCCCTTGCAACCATTAGCCGTATCAGCCGGACGTTCTCCCACCTTACGGTTCAAACGGGTCATAAACAATCGTTTTTCAAATTAGGTGTCTTCCTGAACCTTATTAGGAGTATCATATTAAACTACTGCACTGCTGAGGCCTTGGTAATTCAAATCCACAAACCAGGGCACGGTGGTTAGCAGAACATTGCATTTAACCTGATCTATTGACTTGTCTCCGTTTCGCAAAGCTTACCGATCCCAGCCATCCGTGTCAATTAACTCGTATGCTGAGCGCTCACCACGTGGCCTGACTCAAGCAACACCCCTTCACTCTTCTTTCCCGAGCTGGAATCCTATCCATCCTATCCATCGCCATTTCGTTTTGATTTGACTGAGATGGTTGCATTTAAAAACGGTGAATCCCTGATATTTGAAACGCAATCTTGTCAGGATTTTTTGTTTGCAGCTGTCCTGCTTTTTGCTTTTGACTACCCGTTCTAAGAGTTGTCAGTACATTGAAGCCTGTCAATAGGGGGCACCTGACATTTAGGGGATTTTCTAGTTTTTCATTAGCTTCTCGTTAAAACTTCTTTGAGAGTTGAGGACAAGGGATATTGCAAACAATCCCACGATGGCGAACCCCCTTTCAAATGATCAGGTCGTTGACAATTGGTAGATATGTTTATCCTATCCATCCCTGTTGTTTTTTTTCGGACTCGTAAATTGTTGGCTGGAGGAGTTCAGGTCGGTTGCGCGTTAGTTCAGTGTCGTAATCTGGCGATCAATTGCAATGACGAATCATGGATGAACACTGGTCACGCTTAAAGCCCATTCGATTTTATTCAGAGCTTGTTACTATGGCCGACCTTCGTCAAAAATGCTGCACGCTATATATGCTTGCGTATGTACCTGTATGTTTTTATAAGCTACAAGTACTGTGTGAATCTGACCCCATTCTAAACCCAGTTCTTCTGAGTTGTTTAGGCTTTGTTTACTAGAGTAATCCGAGCGTGATAAAGCCGTGTGTCGCGTAAGATATATAACGAAGATCGTATTCAAAAGAGGGATTACCGCCGTTCTCAGCTCTGCTCATCACCACGCACATAGGGAATTGCGGTAAATGAAACCCGGGAAAAGATCTTAGGTTAAGCACGGAAACCTAAACATGGTGATCTGCCAATTGCTCTTCTGTACTCAAGTCAGAAACACCGAGGTTTTTTATACGCTTCTGCAGGAGAAAGTAACCAAGTTACGAAGTGGGACGAGATACGTCGATTTCACAGCTACCAGTGGCCGCCTTGTGGGATTCAAACCTCATGATAACATCTCGGCCTCCTGTTACGTGTGGACGTGGATACGGTATGTACCGATTCAGTTACCGAAAAGAACCACTACAGTGCGTTTAGCTAGATCTCCTTCCTGGAGATATACACAACACCGATTAAACCGGACTAATTTTCTTAACGACCTATGTGGAAGAGTGAAGGAGTACATCCAATACCTGATCAAGCTGACAGGTTTTCAGAAGGTATATTGCTATGTGGTACAAACTTGTCACTCACCATAATACAAGCATAACGCAGCCCGAATAGCAACGGTTCAAAGCTCTTTAGAAAACAAACCCTTCTTTTCGATTACGTGAAAAATCACCAAACTCATCCCTTACGTCATCACACCTTACCATCTCAAGAGAACTTAGGATGGGTGTGCTGACTGCTATTTTATATTCGGGTGTATATCCACAGGATCCTGTAGAACGGGGTTTATTATCATTTTTAGGATGTTTAGAACCAATTGAGTAGTCATCGTTTCAAGGTTAGCCAAAAAATAACTAGAGGCGCGCAGATATCCAGTGTGGAAGTCCTCTACAGTATACCCGCACTTGTATCGACTATCCCTTCTAAATTGTCCGTATCCACTTCGTTCCATCGGATTCCTCTTGCAACCAACTGATAGGAAAAGCTGTGGCAAATGTTCCCCCTTCACCTCCATCTACCTACACTTTTCATCCTCCAAAATGGCGCGAACTTTAAACTAACGTCAAAGTGCATCCTGTTACACTAGTGTTACTGTGAAAGGGTTTTGCCGCGTTTATGGTTGCTGAAGGTTTTTCCACAACCGTCACTGTGCTGGAAACTTCAGTGTCATCGCTCACCGTGTTATTCGTCAGTTGTCAATGACGACGTCCAATGGACGTCTTCGCTTCGGCTTTCTTACATTCTACCTTACCAAACGCTTTCTTCGCATAAGTTCGTGTTTAGTCAGTTTGGACGATTCTGCTCAACAGAACAGAATGAATGAGCACTATATCTCGCCCTTCTTTCCTTATTCTCATTTTGTTTCGTTTTTAGGGTATTTGAGCTGTCATCCTCGGGTCATCCAACACCTTTTTGGGCTTATCACTACTTGGGATCTGCCTTCAGCTTGTTTGCACCTGTGAACGACTCTGAGCTGCGGTGAGTCCTCAAACCGAACCTGGTACTTTTGTCGTATTTTTTTAGCACATGCAGTACCTTACACCTACCCCCTCACGTAGTTAACGGTGACTTAGTGTAAGTTTTTATCTCACCACTGTAACCCGAATCATCGTAGCCTTTTGTTCAATCTATTACGTTCTTCTTCTCCGTTCACCATTTTTGCAGCTTGAAAGTCCCTGTCCGGTTTTTATCCGTGCTGCAGTTCACTGAGGGACAGGGATTTATTGACTTGGACGGGGGAACAATGGATTTGTCTGCTGGATTCACACTCGCGGGCATGTGAGTGCTTTCATTAAGAACTCCAACAACAACATTGATAAAAAACCATCCTGATCCGACGATTTTCAGGGTCTTATCTTTGTGTGGCTTACCGTGTGATAATGATAGCCGATCTATGCATTCGTTTCTTCGCAGAGTTTCCCACTGGAAGACAGTTCCCATACTCGTAGTATCTTATGGTCTAGTTTTGTCGGTTGCCCTCAGTCTCGTGGATTTGGGCCGCAAGTGTGGGCATATGTGCGTGCTCGTTCATGCTTGGGGGTTGTCCTCATGCTAGCTATTAGTAAACTGCGATATTGTTTTTGTGCAATGTCGGAACATATTTGTCTTCCTCTCCGTTGCTACACGTAAATCACTTTGAAGAAGTTCTATAATGAAATGGACATCCTCAGAATCACGGACATTTCTCGACATATTGGGACTCTGCAGTTAGTTGACCGGAAAACCTTGTGATATTTTTCGAAAAATCGGCGTCTCAGAAGTCTTCTTTAAGGTTCAATCGAGTCGCCCCATGGATTTCTTTGTGTTTAAAACGTTCGGTATAACGCTACTTAGCAAGTATCGCTTGACCGTCCTCCTTCTGAGCTCGTTTGCATGTCGAACTACTGAATTTAGAGATTCGATGTAGCCTCTTCTACTCAATATCGTATTGACGTTCTTCCTCATAATGCATAGCACACAGGATTCCTTTGTGAAGAAATCCAATCGGATTTCCTCATTTGATATAGGTATCATCGGACGATTGGTCCCTTACATGAGTTTACGATTGTGGATACATTAGTCAAGGTTGTTCAGAACTGGTCACGCGTAAAATTAGTGGGGGTAGTTGAACGATAATTTAACTGGTGTTGGTATGGATGACCAAGTGTAGTATGTGACTAGGATGAGCTTCTGAACAGCACTTCTCGAGTGCTAACTAGTTGTTTTACTAGGCTACAAACCAATGGTGTTCACTGCCTTTTTTAACAACCTTAATGAATGCCTTGGACATGTATTGTTTCCGGTAAATGAAGTATCCCTTACAATGACCACCCGATAATACCCCAGGCCTATGGCTTGGTAATTGTTCTGTCCCTCCAAGTGATAATCCACCAGTAATCAGTTGATTGTCCAAATTAGTCAACTACCCGCTAGGCAGAGAACCAACCCTACTGGTGTCCGCATTTTTATTTGAGTATTCGATTCGGGACTGACAGGAAATGATGTAGGAGACATGTCATCGAGACGGGAGTTCGTCTACCATCGTACCAAATTGTACGAAGGTTCGGAGGCTCGCCTCTGATGAATATTAGAAAATTTTTATATATGCTGTACTGTTGTTAGAACTTTGGCCTTTCATCAATCGTTTCACATTAACATATGAAAAATTAGTTTGGAAAACGTACTCAGGAGACTGCGTCATAACAATAAAAGTCGTCAACCTACTCCTGTTCAAGATCTAATTCCGCCCGATGCCCTGGAGAAGTCTTCCTCTGTCCTTTGGACATCACTCATACGGTTGGTGACAGTCCACTTCTGGATTCGGTGTTCTTGAGGCCCGTCAGTCAGGCTTAGTCCCCGTGTTTCCACCAACTGTCTTTTCTACTTGTGCGTAAATGAAGTTGTACACTCATTTGTAGTTTTTACTTGGTGTTGACGACAGACTCGACCAATATCAATTAGATCTCCCGTTCATAGTGACCCAGTTGATACTCAATTGAGTCTTCCGTTATTGTCAAAACAATTTGTAAATCAGTGTATTTTGTCAGTTATGTACAATTTGATGTCCAAGCAGAGCATGATTTTTTTGTAAACTCGGGGACAACCTGCTTGATGAAGCCCCCGAAGGACGAAACCGGTAGTGGGCTGTGAAATCACTTTCAGCAACCTTGTGTGTAGTATGTTCTGTCAAGAAAATATACTTCGATATCTCGAATATTGTAACAACTGAAGCGGCCTTTGTGCAGCTCATTCAGCTGAAAAAGTATCGTGAGCGAGTGATTCAGCTGAGTCTCCCGTTAACGCTAAGTTGATTTTCAAAGTATTGTAAAGCACCATTCCCCTTCACTCTCCTAATTCGCTTCAATATTATGGTTCACGGAGGATGCACTACGCGTTCGAACTGACTGATAACTGTTGTACATTTGTTTACGTTTAACCTCAAACTTTTGTCTATCGAACCCATTCACACGAATTAGTCTTAATAGTTCGTCTAATGCAGAGCTAACATTCTGGATAACGGTATTCAACTGCGACTGCCTGAGCAAATCACAACAGTAAGGAAGTATGCGGTACATGCGCCCTATTGATAGCTTTCAACCATGGTAAAACCCAAACCCCATGTTACAGTTGAAGCGAACCCAACGGACACGTGTTAGGATACGATCATTACTTCAGAGTTTTTCTACTTTTTCATGTGATGTGATTTTCATGTCTAGATTGGAGAAAATATAGTTTAGTAAATGGTAATCTTTACACTGAAACATGTGGGTTCCAAGATGGTTGTACGTAAGACGTGATTCAGGATTTTTCGAATGATTCCTTTGAAAAAGCTGCTTCTGGTCGCGCTCAACTTTCATGTTGTGCGCGACCAGAAGCAGCATGTCATGTGGACGTACCGGAGGGGAAAACTGCTTAGATGTTGATTATGCTCAATTAGTTTACTTCCTCTATTTGTAGTTACTTTGCTGGCGCATTCAAGCGTTGGTCAGAAATCAAAACCAGACCGTGTTCGCTTCCTGACGCCACACCAACCGAATCTCATGCTGTCAGCCGAGGTTGCTTTTTGATTACGCTTGGTCTTCATTGCCTCAGTCATGCCACTTACTTGCGTAAATCGCGTTTATCAAAGTCGTCATCCGGAATGACGACGGATACACTGCTGCAACTTTCTGAAAGTTCTTTGAAGCAAGCTCTGAACGTTCTGGATACATCCGCTGCGCTTGATCAACGGTTCCTGGATGCACAAAATGCTGACGAAGATATATCAGAAGTAATTAAAATTTCTCGAATGGACACAACTGAGGAACAACGAGTGCGTGACAGACTATCGGTCAATGGGGTTCTACGATCAAAGGCTTGGTATGGGCTGGCAATGTTGCACTCCGTCGTGGGTGGTGAGTTTCCGGTTTTGACTGATCTCCATGATCTAGTTCTTCCTTTTGTCGCCTGTCTGTCTCTGATTCATTTGGGGACGGTATAAACTTCCATTCACTTCTGGACTTCCTGTACCCCCTTTTGAATGGGTATCGTCCGTATTTGGATCTTCCCACCGAGATGAGATCCTCAACTCCTTTGAGGACTCTTCCATCCAAAACATCGTTGGTGGCCGTCGCAGTTCTTTATTTTTAAAGCTCGCGCCCCTTTCTGTCCTGTTTGTCCACAATCAAGGTATTTTTATTCCTTCTGTCATAAATTTGACCTACATTTCATTTATTTGCTCACGACTAAGATTTCGAAACTGCACGCGGCCGAAATGGCTATGCTCCGTTCGGCTGGTGCTCCACAATCGCAAAGTGTGAATTACTATCCCAGGTCTTGGTACCGTTAAACGTAAATGTTAAGTATGAAGAGGAACTAACACCGACTTTATGTCTAAGAAGGTTCACTGCTTCGGTGTCTCAAGCGTTCGTTTCACAGTCCGGTGTAAAAAACGGTATTTGAGATTAGCGAAATACACTCATTTGCAAACAAATTTGATTTTGCGAGAGACTCACCTGGAACCCAGCTAAATCTTTCGTTTATGATGTTTCTAAGCAACTGAATGTGCTGCACCAGGCCGCCTCATGTTTCAGTTGGTACGATCTTCGAGATATCGCGATACATGTATAGACGTAATGCAGTATTCATAAGGTTGCTGAAAATTCTTCGACAGCCTACGACCGGTTTCGCCCTTTTTGGGGCTCGTCAGGTAGGCGCAGTCCCCGAGTTTCCGTCAACCTTATGTTCTACTTAAAACCAAATTGCACGAAATTAGCTAAACACACTCATAAACGAGAGACTTAGCTGGGTTCAGGTGAGTTTCTCGCAAAACCAAATATGTTTGCAAATGAGTCTATTTTACCAATTTCGTGCAATTCTGTTTCAAATAGAACATAAGGTTGACGGATACTAGAGGACTGCGCCTACCTGATGAGCCCTAAGAAGGGCGAAACCGGTCGTGGAGTGTGGAAGATTTTTCAGCAACCTTATGGGTACTGTATTACGTCGATAGTTGAGATGTCGCGTTGAGACAGAATACCCTTTTTAAACCTAGTTGAGATCCGTGGAACAAGCCGATAGCACATTTCCTGTTTCCGGCTGTTCGCAAACCAGTGTAGATTGACCTCACTCGAAGGCGCAGGCGGCAAGGCACGGAATTCCGACTCCTAATGCCACTGCGCACAGCGGATGCCTCTTCGGCAGTAACGGATTCTTGTTGTGAAAAAAGTATTTTGACCATATTGGACAACACGCCTATGACCACGGTCAGCCGTTGGGTAGTCGGAGTGTGTTGTTTTTAATGCCAACCTTTCCATACCCATTTGTCCTGGTAGTACAAGGACTGCTCCATATTAGCTTTTCTGGCCTGTCTGAAACTTCATGAACTGAATTTCAGCCAGTGTAGCCCGCAGGATCATCACGGCACTGAAACCCGACCACCAGGGCACCTTTAGGCTGGGATATATAATTCTATCGAAATTCAAACTGGTTGACTCAGTGTGTACCCTAATGCTTTCCATACTTCTGCTTTCAGGCGACTTTGATGCACAAATTGATTACTGTCTATGTCAGGCTCTGTTGGCCAGTCCTACCGTGAGTAGTTTCGATCCCACATTTGCATTCATATTTGCATACCAATTTGGTTTTCATGGAAGACTCACCTGAAACCCAGCTGAATCTCTTGTTTACGATGTTCTCCTATTCGATTCTGTTGTTTGTTTCCGCTTACTGGTTCACTCACTATTTTTTCTGTGTTCATTTTTTCATGTATGGAGACCCAAATAGGTGGTTTGCTGATTACTGCATGTCTGATCAGTATATTACACTTATAGTCTATGAACCAACATATTTTGAGTAATCACATCGCTCGTTTTCCTGCTGTACGTCTGCAAATAAACTCGTTCTTAGGAAATCTAATGTGGACTATTATGTTAAAGCGATAAAAGCCAAACAGATGAACGTTCTTACTGGGATTTGTCGGCAGTGAGCGTCCGTCGGATCCCGAGGGAATTCCAAGTTAATCCTCGCAGAGTATTTGAACACTGTTGGGTCATTCAGCACTAGGTCACGTGTTACGAACTCTGCGGTTGAATGATAATGAGTGTTGTGTATCTGCAAGCCAACTGCACTGTTGACCAGCCACCCGTAGCTAACTGCTAGGATTGCTAGTGCTTTCTCACCAACTTGAAGTAGACGTACGATAATTCCAGGCTTATGGGCCTAGTTTGTTGGTAATATGACGAGATTTGGAAATGTCTACCGAGGTTTCATCCTTCAAGTGTAGTCAATCTATGCCAGAAAGCCGAGAGACACTGTACAGCTGTTTCATCCTTGTTGAGAATTATTAGCAAGGCGCATCCGACGAATCTGTATGAGATTCGAACTCGCAACCTCCTGACTAGTATTTGTAGACTAGACCTTTCGGTTACAAGCAAATGATCAACAGTGTGGCTGACTACTTTGCAGGACAAAATCCTCATTATTAACTACAAAATATGCTTAAAACTTACAAAACGGAAAGCTTCGAGAATTTCCTCCGGATAAGTTAGCTGTCATTGAACTAGTCAACACCAGAGCCACGTGACGTGAGCTGCGTGACTGATGGATGAGTGGCATCACCTGGTGTCTAAATACAGACTAACCACATTGCTGCCCAGCCACTTGTTGATATGGTGATCTATCTCTACTCAAAAGTCTTTCGAAGTCCGTCGGATCAACTGTTTCGTTTGTGGTGAAACTTGTGTTTTACGGCACTCAGTTCGCATATTTTGCTTGGGTGTCGGCGGGTTGATTGGGTTACCTACCCACAGTTTGAGTGGGAAGATAATTAGGTGGATATTTTCGACTTCGCTTCCATATTGGTCTAGGGTCCAGTGCAATGTACATAGTTAGCAACGATAGTGAAGCCGCGACACAATGTCTTTCACCTTTTCAGCAAAGATCCACTCAACCCTACATACCTACATTGTGATTGGGCTCGAGATACTGGCGTCTTTTGTTGGTGCATCGGTTCCTCGAACGTGAATCCCATTATTTTATATATTCGTTGGGTCTCCTCCGGAAGCCGAACAATGTGCCAGCGTTTATTGCATTCTTCTGTCGTCGCTTGTAGTGGACCGGCGGTCTGATAGATTTTAAATGAGATTTAGCGTCCACGTAAACCGACCCCCGTGATCGATTTTTAGTTATTATTATGAAATCGCTTGATTTTGTTATAGTCTGTTCTTCCTACGTTCTACGTTTCTACTAAATGATCTTGAAATATCTTTCTTGTAGATAACTGAAGGTGGTACCAGCCTTGCGTTGAGATTGCTGCATCAAGGAAGATCTCAGGTGAGTAGCGAGTTGATTTTCCTTGCCAAATTCTGCCGTTTTTAGTGAGCCTGTGACTCAGAGGCTATGTAGCGCATTGTTGATTGTCCCCCGTAGTGTGAAAACTTATGGTCGTGTGTTCAATCTCTCCACAGTTCGCCATTTCACTACTTGCGCATTTTCAAGCCGCTGATCCCGACAACTTTGCTGTGTGGCTTGCATCCGCCCACCTGCATGCCCTCACCGAAGACCCGGAAACCAGAGCACTCACGCATGCCGAATCCGACTCCTCCGTTCAAGTCAATCATGCAGTTTTGCAAGATCTACTACAAGCTGCCTGTTTGGAAGCTAACGTAAGCTTTTTGAAACTTCTTGTTTGGTATATTGCTTCCTTTCTTTTATTACAACTCTATCTTATTTCCATTTCGACCACCTCTGATCACATCCATCCTGTACGATGCACATGATTTCACGTCTTAGATCCGGTCGTTGTAGCCAAGTTGTTTTCAGGTGTTGGATCATCAAAATCCTGCTCCAAGAACCAGTTCAATTTCTGTGACTACTCCTACTCCCATTCTAGGACCCACTTTCAACAGTAAATCTGTTGAGATAATTTGGCTACCAGGAAGTCGGTAAAATGGCTAGGATAACCTATTTGGACCGATTTGCTCGGACTTTTCAAATGGAAAGATGTGACTTGTGTCAGGATGGTATTCAGTCATTCAGTCCGTCGTTTTGGCTCGATTTCCTCTCGGTCAATCTGGGTGATATCAGACAACAGATTATCACTCGTCTAACGTTCGATGCATGTTCTGGGATAGATAAAACTACGTCCACAACTATCCAGCTTTTCTTCCGCTGATCTCAGGATACCTTTATTCATTGTGTTGCTACGATTCAGATGCGTGAAGCTCTGCTTCCGGGCTGTCATCATCTATCAGTTGTAGCAACCTTCCGGTGCTTAACTGCCATGCCACCCGAAGGAAGCACGATGGCTGGGATACTGCCAGGTTGCCCAAGCCTAGACACGGGAAGCCGGGATGCAGAGGTCGGGTTTCGGTGTTTTTAGTAAATCCTCTGTTCACAGGTTCGCAACTCCTATGTTGGTCCTTGAGTTGCTGTTCTGCCCACTGTGGTATATCAGGATGCGCGGTTGCTTGCTTAATGTAGAGTGACCACAGAATTTTCCGCAAATCCAAACTACACTTTTCGTAGTGGTGCGAGAAGTGTCAACCTGGGAATGCCCGATTCTGATTTTCCATATTCTGATCAATCAGGGTGCACGTCTCTTGGTCCCTAGCCGGTTGAGGTCGCGTGCGTCCGGTCAACGTGATTTCGGGCTATTTCAAACAGTTCGCCTCCGGAGACCATGCGAATAAACTGGCGGCGAAAATCTTGAAAGTTGTCAACTGTGCACAATCGAAATAATCCAGTTATTGTTTAAGACTTTTATTATTTAAGAAAGTGAAGCTTACCTTCGTATCAGACGATGGACAAAAATTTCCCGCTGATTGTTTCTGCGAGTAAAACACTCGGCTTCGTTCTCCATGTTGCGCTTTGAAAAATTTTGCTACAGCATCTTTCAGTGGCGTCGCTTTTTTACCTCGGGTTTTTAGTGAATTCGTTTGTTGTTTCAAACGAATAATCACTAAACAGCCTGCTTCTGTTACCGAATCCGCTTTTCCCCAGACTACTGGCTGGGATGGTAAGTCAGTCTGCCACGAACCTGCTTCAACAAGGCACTGCTAAATCTCAGATCGTTTTTGTGCATTTCAGGCGTGTTCACTAATGTGTATATTGCTCAACAAGTTGGCGAATCTTATATTCTTAAAGACTCAATTCCATACTGTTTGTTTTTGAAGGCTGCGCTCTTTCGGAGTGTCTATAGTAGGCAGTTTTTTAGTTTTCACTGTAGGGCCTTAAATAAACTTTCCATGTTCGTGTAGCAGTGTCATTTTCGAGGGGATTAAAGTGTTCCCATTCGGCTTTACTCGCTAACTGCCACAACTTTTTTTCTCTAGTTTTGCTACTTCAGCTAAGCAGTGAATAGTTCCTCTGCAGCTGTTGCGCTTCACCGCCTGCCGATGGCTTGGCCTTGCACTCGATACGCTGCCTTTGGCTCAGTACCCACATCATGCAGTTTGATGGTTATTCATCAGCATTCTGGGATCCCCGCGTTCGTCGTCACTCATGTTTTTTTCCGTTTTAACGTAAAGCGGTCAAGTATTATAAGTATCCCCTTTTCGTTGTCTTATTCAGTGGTTCACTACCTTATTCTCCATCCCTTAGGTTCAAGTGTCCTTGCAATTATCAACCAATCTTTTGCCACTGCTGGTCGACAGTGTGTGTAGCGCTCACAACCGGAGGAATTTGGCAGCATCAACTCATTTGCAAAATTCTCGGGCTTTCTTACGCTTGGCTGTCGAGGTGACGACGGAAGCCTTGAGTCGTGCCCTGGGTATGAATGTTTCCCTCTCTTCTGCATATCTGAAGCAATTCCGTGGTGATTTTGCTATCCACTTAACCAATCCCATTTGCCTAAATAATTTCAAAACTTGTTCTTATATTACAAGTGTCGGCATCCGCAGCTCCTATAAGCGCTAGACGTAATTCGTGGACGGAGCACGTCACCTACCCTTTTTCACCCGATCGCACGTTCATTCAACGCCAGAGTTATTGGTTAATATTTCGCCGATTGACTCGGCGATCTGAAGCAGCCACTTTAGGAGGCATTTTGAAGTGGTGAAGTGTGATAACTGGAATCTGGATGGAACTACGGCTGCGATGAGTGATAGGAATGTGGTTCGTTTGTCCGGTATCTTTGATCAGTTAGGTTGTTTGTTCCGTTTATCAAAATACCCGCTCGAGCTATAGTGTACACAACCTCCAGATAGACGTTATCATGCAAGATCCCGTTCGCATGTCCGTTCATTCCAGTAGATCTATGGACCCTAGTTCTTGGGCACCTGTAAACAGATGGGGATGCTCGAGATAACTCAGTGGTTAGGGCATTGGCTTACTGACTGGAAGCTCCTTGGCTCGAACCCAAACACTGCGTCTTGACTGCTTTTGTCTAGGCTTCAACAACCTCGTAGTATCGAACGCCTTGTGGCTCGTCCGGGTGATGTGGAAACTGGACACCATAAGAGTGTTTCGGCTGAATGATTATTGTTGTCTAGACGCAACGCACTACTCGTAGGGTTGCTGAGAACCATTTGACAGTCCACGACCGGCTTTGCCCTCCTTGGGGCTCATTAGATAGACGCAGTCCCCGAGTTTTTATCAGCATTATATTCTACTTGAACTCAAGTTGCACAGATTTCGACAAATACTCTTGTTTGCGCACAAATTTGGTTTTGACAAGAGACTCAACTGAATCCAGCTGAGTCTCTCGTCTATGCTTGTCCTCATGGGTAGTGTGTTACGTCTAGACAACAGCATATTGCGATATTTTGAGTGTCGTATCAACTGATACATGAGAAGGCCTGGTGCTGCCCATTCAGTTGAAGCGGACCACCATAGACGAGAGATTCAGCTGGATTCAGTTGAGTCTCTTGTTAAAACCAAATTCGTGTGTAAATGAGAGTATTTGTCCCAAAAAAAATACTATTTTTATTAATATTTATCTGATGCGGATGCTATACGGTCCTTCACTGCCAACCGATTTTTGCAGTTATAAAAATGCTCCCGTTTGCAAGCCAGCTATTTACTTAGTGTAGTTGATGTAGTGTGTTGGGCAGAATGTATTACGAATGTATTACGTCTTTTCAGGTCTGGTCTGGTCTTCATAAGATCTTACGGTTGTAGTGTGTCCCCTCATAATGGAGACTAACCAACAAAACATGACCGATTTTGCGTTGCCTTGACAACGAATCATCATTGACAACGACATTGAATCGAAACCCATGTTCGAAAGGTTACATCGACACACTTAGCCGCGCAAGGGCATACATGTATAACTAATAATCAACAGTTTGAATATTTTTTGAGCGTACCCTAAGTCATAGGATTCCCATCAACCAAAATTCCTATCAGCTATCGGGCAACCGATAACACATTATCAGCAAGGATCGGGCACATGCTATAGCCTCGTCAAGTGTGTCATTTTATACCTCTTCTTTCCACCAGATTTGTACTATGACCTAAACATTACAATATTCACCAAAATACGTCACAATCAGGCGGTCCCCGTTTCACTTCGTCATTCGATTTCCAAGCATCGTGTCAATTTTCCGTTGGACAGCATTAACCAAAAGAGTCGTAAAATGATCTGAGGATTACGAGAAAATCGGTCGTGGTCCTTTTTTCCTGGAGCAATTTCTCCCGGCTGTTTTAGGAACAGGCCAGTACGACTTCTGTTGCTTCAGATGGCGTTTAACTGCCTTTCAGGGTCTTCCGTAGGATGAACAAAAGGAATTAGGTCTTATTGGGTGTTTTGGATTGATTGACTATTTGAACGGGGTGTAGAAAGAGAGAAGTATTCGTGATCCATACCTTCGATTCTTGACTTCCTAGTGTCGTATTCAACAAACCTCAGTGTGATGCCTACAAGCTCATTTTTTCAAAACTTCGAACTTAAGGTTCTCAGTTGCTTCTTAAGTAATTGTTAGCCTGCTATTCAATAGCTGACATCCGGCGGCGCTGCTGACCATTTATTTGGTATAGACCATTTCTGCCCTGTCGCTGTCGTCATGGCACCAAAAAGGTCCTCGCATTTAATATTCCACCTTCCAATGGAGCTTACACTGCATGGTTAGCGTGACTTGTATGGGTAAACCTGTCTCAAAAAATGCAGCGAGGTTGAAACCGCAGGTATTCGGTACATACTGGCATCCGAGTTACGGGTTATCGAGGTCTTTTATGGTTCTACCTTTTCTGAGTGAAACTCACCGTTTACCGTTACTTGGTTGTTGAGATTTAGTGTAATCAGACAAAATACCTGCGCTTTGTCGTCTCACTGTTCGTCGTTAGCGGAAACCCATCGCAAGGACATCGCATTGCGATGTCCTTCTGTTCAATCAAACATGGCTGTTATTGTTCCCCCAGGCGATGTTGGCCAAGTTTCTGAAATTTGGATAAGCAAAACGATCTTCAACCAGCCCAAGTTGCCTATGTTCGTTTTGGCCAGGCTCATATTGAAAAGGAACTCAGTGGTAAAATGCAGGAAATGGTCATCCCTTCCGGAGCTTTCCTTCCTACATTCAAGGGGTCTTCATTTCGAGGTACTTGTGTAAAAACTCAGTACTATATAATGGATAGTCCCGTTCTAACTGTTCTGTTTTTACTGTCCTTATGTAAATGCAGGTGACTATGGCTTCACAAATAAATGGATTAAAGTACGACGAGCTGAATATAGATGTGGAGGTTTTTGTTGCGTCGGTGAGAATGTGGTCCGACCGTACTCTTCGCAATCTCGGACGCATTGATAATAGAACTAAGTTTTCAATCAGTTTGAAAATGCTTGGGACCAATTGGGTAGTCATTGTTTCAGAAAGGTTTGGCAAACAATCGGTATATTTATTGCTGGGCAACGTTTCGCTTTTGACACAAAAGCTTCGTCAGGCCAAGTGAGTAAGCAACCAGACTGATCGGGTTTTAAGGCAGTCAGGGAAACAGTCCCTGAGATTTCTTATGACTAGCCGACTTGATCATTACTGGGTGTCGGTCTGAAGTTCCTGTCTGTTGGATATTGGGAATGACTAGCACTTACCATAGACTGGTTAGGGGGGATTGTCTTCATGTTGAAACCGGATTTTGCGACCTTGATTTTCCGGTCTAGGAAACCTTAATGGAATATTCCACTAACCAACAAACAGGAACTTCAGACCGACACCCAGTAATGATCAAGTCGGCTAGTCATAAGAAATCTCGGATTGGTTCCCTGACTGCCCTAAAACCCGATCAATCTGTGTACTTACTCACTTGGCCTGACGAAGCTTTTGTGTCAAAAGCGAAACGTTGCTCAGCAGTAAATATACCTATTGTTTGCCAAACCTTTCTGAAACGAGAACTAAATTTTATTTGTTTCGGTCGGTAACGAAGCTAAGACAGTCGAATCGCTGCACAGCACGTTTAAGCATTTATTTCAGAGTTTGGGACATTGACCAACAACAGCGCTAGCAAATGAATAAAATTCATTGCTTTCCACAAGTAAGTCGGAATTTCCCTTTTGCGAACCGAGGCTCTTCTCATGCTTGATTTCGTGGCGATCATTATAGTTGGATGTGAGGTCATGCTGTCAAAATATCTAACTCCGATTACATTTCCTCTTTATTTTCCACGCGGGTTTTTATTGTCAATGTTGAGATTTATTTTTTTAGGTATTTCGTGCCCGTAGGTTGATGCTTTTCTACATCACGTTCAGTCTTAATCTTCCACGTAGCCTATGAGCCCCAGAATGCACGTCTGTGGCACCATCGTGGTCTGTTCTTGCAACTCGCAGGCTTATCCAAACCGGCAGAATACTGTTTTCAAAAGTGAGTCAACTGTCTTCTGTTGGTTGTACTGATCTCAACTAATCCCATGCCAACTCAGTTTGATGTAGATACCTGGAGGCATACCCAGTCTGTCGTCCAGAGTGCACCCAAAGCTGGAAAATACATAACAAGGTGTACGGTCCTTTTCTCATTAACTCGCCTCCGATATACTGCTGGTTTTAGTTGGAATATATCGGCCGTCGTAGTAACGAATGCTCACACGACTTGGAAAGAGCACACCTAGTGAATAGAGGCCCTCTAAGCGGAGCCTATTGGATAGATTTGTACATTCTACAATGTGGTTTAAATTGGTTAAGTGTAAGTGACTTTCTTTTGTCCAGTTTCGTCCCAATGTAGAGGTTTACTTAGTTTTCAGTCACGAATTGGAGGCTAGGTCTAATAAAACTATCAGCATGACTAATATGGCTTCCAGAGTTGCGTATACATCACTTACTTACTTTGTGTACACAGTTCGAATCTCTCTCGAAACTGTTATCGTAATGCCACACATAGTACGCAAAATCACTAACTTGCGAGGCAGATGGAACTAGCTTTCTGCCTCTCAACGGTTATTAATTTATAATTATTACTATTTAACTTACTACTTTCCGGAAGGTCACAGGTTCGAGACACGCTCCTGCTGATTCTTAACAAAGATAAAACAGCCGTGCAATTCTTCTTGGCTTTGTTAAATTCAAGTGTAGGATGAAAGCCCTGTGAATACTATTGAATTGGGTTGCTAGTTCCTATCATGAGAATACTTTTCCCATATCTACCACTCGATTTAGTACTATAAGGCAATTCCACATATTCCGCCTTTTTGAAGATTTGCTCGCACATCAACGTACATAATCCCAGGTGGAGCCATCCAACCCCAGATACAGAGTCCTCATCAGGCCAACATCGGCAAAGTTCACGTCGGATTCCCTCTCCATGCCACTACCGTATAGCCCAGAAAAGTGGGTCGCCGTACCAGATAGTATAACGGCACATGTCATGGTTTATATAAATATGGAGAAACCTTGGTAGCTAATTTGAAATGAACATCAACTCATCGTAGTAAAGATGAACGACATTCCTTCCAATAAACTAGGTTCAGTGCCATATTGGCCAATGTATGAACTGTGTCAAGTCACAATAATTTCGGACTTCAGCCAGGGATCCAGGTTGATCTAATTGCGGACAAATTCAGTCTTGGCTTTTTATGTCGTCCCTCCGTGTCGTTCGTTGACTTCCGCGACTCCACATCCGATTCGGATCAAGTAGACCAACTTGACTGTTGATCACATGGCAGTTGACCTGTTCCCAGAACCTGGCAATTGGTTAGCAGGCGTTTCCTTACCACATGAGGAGACATCAGTGCACACACTGACCTACGGTGACGAAACGTTCGCAGACCAACTACTAAGCTCTAAGAACAGTTCAACTGCAACCCGATCAATCATCGATAGACGCACTTGACCTTCCAACATTTAGACATATTGCCAATAAAACAACTGATGCAGGAAAAACGGGAACCTGGAAGATCCTGAACATCGACTTAAGTACACTTAGTGTAAGCGAAAAGCAGAGTCTTTGGTATCAACTCAAACCCGCGGCCTCTCTCAAATAGACGAAACAGAGAACACGTCACCGCATTCTGAATTCGTGGCTTAGCCAACGAAGCGGACTTAGGTAAATCACATGATCGTGGTTGTAGGTATCATGGTTGTACGTGGGCTG
Source organism: Opisthorchis felineus (assembly GCA_004794785.1). NCBI lineage: Eukaryota > Metazoa > Platyhelminthes > Trematoda > Opisthorchiida > Opisthorchiidae > Opisthorchis > Opisthorchis felineus. The sequence goes on along the minus strand of SJOL01002100.1, from coordinate 22,787 downwards.
GAATACTGTCAGGGCGCCCACACCTAAACAGGAGGACGATTAGGATCCTCAACCAAAGCCTTTGGCTCAAAAGCCTAACCGAAAGGCAGAGGTGTTTGGCGGGAAATGTAGATTCATTACCATTTCTACGAAACAAGTCGCCACATGTTCCAATCCCCAACCTGGAGGACCAGGAGACTGTGTTCGTCAGGCCTCTAATCACTGACCACCCTGGTATGAGAGCCTCTGTGAGTGTCGCGGGGACACCCCCCAGTATAGCTCAATAGGTTGCTGAGGTGCGCAAACCGTCACACCACGGCAAGGTCTAGTCTCTTCGTGACGGGGTAAATCACATGGCATAGTTATGATTCCTTGCTGTCACGTAAGACACGGTACCAATGTACACACCGTACTTCTACATTGCCCACGGGTTGCTACGGCATCTTGGTTGATCATCTCAGCGATGTTACATGAGATTGCTGTTGCCAGTCGGTTTACTTTCCACGGAAGCGCATGACCTGCTTCCAAATAGGTGTTCCACCAAGAACGGCACTCCTGAAGCAGCTTTCCCATCAATAACTGATGGCAATTCGGTCGCCCTGCGTCCATTATTAAGCAGTTGATGGTGAATGGTATGCTGGCATTTATACTGTTTGCAGCCTACATTGCCCACGTGTTGTCAGTTGTCCGCATACATTTTTGAACCCGTTGCCGTCATCGTCCTGAAACTTCGTTAAAATATGATACCTATCGATATAGGATTTTTCTGAACTCAAACGACTGACTCGTACGTTTAAGCCCCCGACGAACACAATAATATCGACCTCTGGCTTTCATGAAAGGGGGTTGCGCAAACGCGCACAATTCGCCCTCGACCGCCAAAGAGCTGCACTTAGTGGGTGCGTTAGCCGAGACAACAAATAAACAACCTGGCGATTCAGTTTGCAGGATTATGCTAGTCTCTGTGCACTTAGCCTGCTATTGGTAATTATCCATTCCAGAAATGCGGTTCGTGCGTGTTTGTTGGGAGCTGTTCGAACGAGAGACAGATCAGGTGATAGTGAAGACGGAAGCGAAGCTTGAATCGTACAAACGATTTTCTAGGAGACAGCAAATATCTATGGTGGGCCCTTCCAAAGACCTTATCAAAACTGCTTGCTTTCCAGTCTATCTGAGCGTTCAAGCTTTTGCAAGAAGCTAACGTGAGTCATTCGTGGAGATTCGGCCATTTGAAGGCATATCGATTGCTATGAAGGATGATGGTCAGGCGTACGGAAGTTTCCTTGACTGGCGTAAAACCAAAATCTCGTTACATAGTTGTTGTCAGTTCTTTAGAAGTTCCGGAGAGTAGGCTTCTTTTCATTTGAGTTGTAATTTAATGCTCGTGAGGTGTAATTCCCGGCTGCCCATCCCCAACACCAACCTCCGGCCGTACTGAATTATTACGAGATCTGCTCTAACATGTCACTTGATTGCAAGTCAGTAGGCTTTTACCAATGTTTGGTTGTAAGTAAGAAAGCTGCGAGTAAAAAGGTTTTGAAACAGCCAAATGTCGTTCTTCTCGTAGTCCGCGTCTGAAAATTGTCCTTGTAGCTTGTGCATCCTTGTATCGAAAATGAAACATCCAAGCTTCTGGCCAAGCCTCCTTCTGAATTTCTGACAGCGAACTTTCCGAACTATAGCTGCACTTAAAAAATGGCGATTTTCCTCTAATTACTTCCATTCTGCTGCGCAGTTCTTAGCCCAGATTGACTTTCTGCTGATGCCTGAGGTTAAATCGATTGTAAAAGCAGCAGGCCAGGTGAAGTGCTCTCGTGAGCCGTAGTCTAATCACGGTAGCCCTTGCCTTCCTGCTCTCATTGTTCTGCGTCATTCTGTGTTTTGTCGATACTGCGGTACTTGATAACCTAACGAACTTTTCTGAAACATACAGTCCGACAGTGTGGCTCTGAACGACACTTGTAAATGGTAGATTTTTCGTCTCTGTATAATACGACCGCCTCATTGATAGAACTAAGATTGCTTTGGGTCGTATCCAAGAGGTGCTTGTTCTTCTATAGGAACTTTACTCTTGTTCAATGATTTGCTCTATCATTTACCTTTTTCCAGCGCCCTGCGACTGCTCACTCATCATGGAACAGTCGGAGAATTTCAGACCGATCTGCCCCTGATATATTCTCACTGCTTCCTCAATAGTTGTATTCAGTAAGTTCTGTTTTCAACATTTTCCTTTCCAAGCTGTTTTGCTTCCACGATTCTGTCCTTATTGATTATCGTTTTTTCACTGTGTGTCTTTTCTTCCAGAACCAATCCGGATTGGTCTGCCGCTGATTTGTTGCTTTCTTTGTCTGGGGAATACAGTCCTTGCGTTTGTGCTTCTTTGGCCGAAGCGTTTGCCAAAGGCATCGTATTTCTGCATCATCCAAGCCTTTCACATCAGTTCGATATGGCTTTCAAATGTATGTTTAGTTTTTATGCTCACTACGTGTAGGTTTGCCTGTATTTTTACCTACCTGTCGGAAGTCTGCTACAAGTGTAGACTGCTTTAAAACTCTCTGCGTCCTGATTCATTTTCTAGTTTCAACGTGTTATTTTGTTTTGTACTTTAGGCTTGGTTAATGAACCATCACGATTGGCATCTCAGGGCTCTTCAGCTGCACTATCCAGCTTGAATGTATTTCCTCATGTCGGAAAGTGGCTACTTATCCTCAGTTGCCTTGACCGCTCGGATGAGATTAGTCTTCGGTGCTCTGTATCCCTCCTAACCGAGCTGTTCTCGACTCTTCCCGTTGCCTTTTCACCTCTACATCCGCATTTACTTCAGTTGCTGAGTTCCGCCGGAGTGAGTCTCATGCACCTGTTCTCTCCACAAGACACCACTCTTCTCAATTTGGGCAAGGTTTGTCGGCTCTGTCACCAAGATTATGAGGATACCCTTGGAAATCCAGTGGAGTCAATGCACACTGGCCATGTGCTTTATGAGAATGGATATCTTGATGCCAATGAACGAGCGGTATGGATTTTGAATGATGCCATGCTGTCTGTATATGTGGTAAGTTGGCGGGAAAGATTAAATTTAATCAATTATGGACCAGCCACTGGTCTGTTTGTTCTCATCATGCGAGTAATGGTTTTGTTATACCCCCGGAATCGGATCTGACGATGGCGAAATTTGCGCGATTAGTATTTACACTTAAGACTTGTCTGTTCTGCTCGGCGCCGTCACTATTCGTCAAGTTGAGTGCACGTGTGTGGGAGAGAGAAAAGTCGTTTCATAATTCATATCAGGCCCCTTAATCTGCGTCAATGCACAGAGAATTCCTAAGAACGACTCGCGTGGCCCCAGGTGCCCAACTTAATGATTAACAAATCGCTGGCACCACGGTGGTGTGAGCCACTCGACTCCAGTGGAAGCTAGAGTCAATAACAAAACAAAGCATGTGGCTGTTCCTTCTGTTCTGTTTAAAGATGAAGGACGATAGCTCGTTCTCAGCGTTTGGAAGACGAAAGAAATTCAATATGAACGGCGGATATCTGTTCTCGTCCCTACCCTAAAAATGTCAGATATTGATGTGAGAACCACCATAAATTGCTAACGTGTATTATCTTGCACAGGCTCACCAGCACTCACAAGGGGCAGATTCATGAACAACAAAGAGAATTACGCTCGGGTTGAGCTGCTTTATGACGTAACATGCAACTCATAAGGTTTCTGAAAACAGTTCACTGCCAGTTTCGCCTTTCTTGGAGCTCATCAGGTAGACGTATTCCCCGAGTTTCCGCCAACCTTGTGCTCTACGTGAACACCATATTATACGTGAATTGTGTAGGTGCTAACGGGAGACTCAACTAAATCTCTCGAAATTATACTTCGACGTCTCGAACAACTGAAACATGAGGTGGCCTTTGTGCAACACATTCTGCACTACCTTCAAAAATCCCGCCCTCATAGAGAGACTACACTTTTGATGTTTTTTTAGAGGTACCAATACGATCATGCTGTGAGCCTGTAAGAAATAGGTTATGTTTACTCAGATGTTGCAGAACAAACAACCGAACAAACATAGAAGTAAAAGCAACAAGGCTAACGTATTGTGTATGCTCAGTTCACCAGAAGCTCTGTCATCTTGTGGGCACAAACATTGACCCATTGCTACGCTCCCTAACAGAGCACTGATGATGTCACCTCGATTGTTGCCGAAACGTCTGCAATCAAGTCACTTAGCTCAGCGAACAAACCAACGGCCATCTACGCTACCTGATCTACCAACATCCTCAATAGCAAATGTGTCTCGTATTCTACCGAGCCGCAGCGAGCCATCGATTCACACAATGAGAGGATCCATGAGTCTCACAACTCAAAGCTTTTCAAACGAATTGATGCATCAGCTCACTCAGCTTATGGTGCAAGGTAGCAAGGGATAACCATGTCAGTTTTGTCACGGGCAACCTTATAACAGACAGTCGGAGTCGAGGAAGTCCGTATGCATGCTCTTTTCGTTCAGATATTTACTCTCGTTCATTCCTTACACGCCTTATGCGATGGAGATTCCCCATCAGCCTGGCTGCTAACCTTTGCCTGTGAACACGTGTATTCCCACTTTTGTGTGCAGTAGTTGACGAACCATGTACATTCGGATTCTTTCGATTTATAGTCGGGTTCCAGCGTATCCTCCGGATTGGCTTATATTTCTCGTTTTGTGGCCAGACGTCCCGATGACCCGGTTCGATGGAACGCACTGGCCCACTGGGCGCTGGAACGATGTCGGTCTATCGTCGAACCTCCCGCTGATCAGGAACTTCGAGAGAAAAAGGGACTGAAGAGTGCGAAGTCAAAACGTTTGAGCTTCGAGTGGTCCGTATTGTTTCGAGCTATTGCAACCAGTTTGCGATTGCAATCCGAAATACCGATGGATGCTGTGAGTCATTTTGTGGTTTAGTCCACACAGTTGTTTCAGTTCTCTACCTGGAAATTATTCATGTATAGCTAGAACAAACACAAACACAAGCGCAATATCTAATCAGTTAGTTTGTTATCTCTTTGGGAGTAGCGTTTATTTGATGTTCGTTTTCGTACTAGGCTCCTAAATGGATATAGGCATTCAGCAGCGAACAGAGCTCAAAAGGCGTCGGGCACATCTGCGCAGGCTGTCAACAGCTAAACATTGAGTTTTCAGGGGATATCAAACAGGTGACATCCTCGAATTCGGTCACCCCATTAGGCGACCAGACTGGATGAGAGCGAAGCACTTTTATTGTTTTCACGCTTTTGTCTGCTACCACATCGGCGGAGTACACTATGACATCTACATATAGTAAACTAACTCTAGCCAGCAGACCGCATGGTGCTTTTTCTGTGGGTGTAGTCGGTTACCTATCATGAGCAGTTAGCTTTGTTTATGATGGAGCTTTATCTGCATTTTTGATGTGGTTCTGCAGCTGTCCTTCGAACCAACTCAGTTCTTACCCTGTTACCCCATCCAGCTTCTCGCAAAGGTTCTGGCTGGCTGCGCGCAGCTGTGGCTCTCACAACGACAGGTCCCGGACACAAAGTGGGCCAACCTTCTTCTAACCGGATTGCGCCGAGCCTTAGCTCTCTTCCCCCACACCCCGGATCTTCGAAATCAACTTCTTCTGTATACCGCTCATCATCATCAGCTGTAAGGACCGCGTACTTACCGTACAATGGTTATACCGTTCACTTCTGTACAGTTGTACATTCATGGTTTTTCTGGTCAAAGTGACACCGTTTATCCTGTCCTTGTTTTCCTACTCTTTTCTTATTCGCTATTTTTGTTATCCTCCATAACATTCCCAGTTCTTTTAATATTGTCCCGTTTTTCCAGACTACTTTTATTATTGTATCATTTTGACCTGCAGTAGCTCCCTCAAAATGGAATACCCCGGCGGATCGGCCAATTTATTTTTGTTATGGGATGTTGTCGGTTGGAAGAGACGTGACAGTCATTAATCCAGTCGTGTATGTAGCGTCCATCGCTGTGTAATGAACGAAAAATTATGCATTCCTGTGTTGCTGTTTTCGAGTATACCCTTCTGCGAATGTTTTTTCTGAGCGGATTAAATTTCTTCGAATTGAATTTTCCCTACGTTTTGTCACATGTGTCTTGGAAGGGGCTGTCGAGGAGTTTCAATAGTGCCAATCATGAATTGAAGTTAACACGGGCTATCCTGAAGGTTATGTTGTATTTTTAAGTTTCACCTCCAATGCCATCCTGCCAATACGTACGATCGTAGGTTCTGTTCACGCGTTTTTGTGCATGTGATATGCAAGTCAGTCTCCTCACATTACGAATAATTTCTGTTAGTTCGATTATGACTGTATAGTCGCGAATTTCGCCTGGGATTGTGCTTTATCTAGCATGCCATTTTGCGACCAGCGCCGCAGCCTAAAATGTGAACCTTCAGAGTGCAGCCATCCGCCTAATGCACCGTTTGTGTATCGTAGCAGCTACCAGGAGTTCTACGGCTATTCAACTTGATCGTATTAACACAGAAAACAAAACCGCATAGAGGTTTGCATCTGTTTCGTCAGTTTAATACTTGAAGTACTAACTGAATGGATGATTGAAGAATATCACTGAGAACGGTATTCAGGCAAGAGGTGCAAACTGGCAGGTGCAGTGATGGACAGAATCTGTTATAAGGACCTTTTCTCACTTGGGCTCATCTAATTTTGCTAAAGCACCGAATTATCATTAAAAGGACCTGTCAGTCAGTCTTGCAGCTCACAAACCATGCACCTAAGTGTAGTGCTCCCAGCTGTCATAAATTCGTTCACCGAGGTTCCGTATTGGAACTCATTGTCCGCATCTTTATGTGTTTTTTTTAACAACTAGATTATTAGAGTATCCTTATTATGCTTCACTTAAAGACCAAACCTGCTTTTTAACCGGTTTGGAAGTGGAATTACTAGTTTTTGACGGATTTGTTTGAAGTAAACTTTTATGGAAAGACCGGAATTCCTTGGCACATGAGGTTTGGAGGAGCATTAACGCATTCTGCTTTTAGTAGCGTGATTCAAGGATACGCGAACTGAGACGCATGTAGTATCTGAAGTTACCCTCAGAAAACAGCAAATGAAAAGTTTCCATTGCTTCAGCTTTCTTGAACGATATTTTGACCCCACATTGATAATCGTTTTCAATTCAATTCAATTTATCAGCTATAACCTGTGTACCATAGGCACATTGGTTACAGCTGCTACAGTTTCGACCACCGGAAAACGGGAATGTGGGACATACAACCAAGCCTTGGAGGCGAAGGCATGTTCAGTTTGTTCGGAAATTGGGTAGCTTTGACACATGAGCGCCACTGACTGCGCGATTGAGCCATTTCTGCCAATGTCACTAACCACTGGTGATTTGAGTCCCGGGGTCCCCATCCGGGGAGGCGGCAGTTGCTCACCGGACTAAGTTTACTGGTTAGTGTTTTCGTACTTCGTTGCCAGGTCATACACTGTCCACCTCTCGGTCGCTTCCACTCAGCACAGGGCTGGGGAAAAGAGCTCTGTGAGGCAGACGGTCTTCTGTCATGCGGAGTGCATGTCCCAACCAGCGCAGCCCGTGACATCTCGGCTGAAGTGAACGACCTTCATCTTCGAGGGGCAGATTTTACTTCTTATGCCGTGAACGATGAAAGACCTGGACTGGGCAGCCGAGTAACCAGCCACGGAGCTAAGCTTTCACGAAGTGTAGCGGTGACAACCGTTAAGCTCACGCCGCAATTAACACAGGCGCTAGGACTACCTACGGATTTGTACCCCGACCTAAAGCTGCCACCTTGATGTGGTGGTCGTGCTTGAATGCTGCAATGCAATGGGCTACACTGGCTGGAACTTCGTTCTACAAGGTGCAAGCATGCCAGGAAGGCCAAAGGGGAGCAGTGAGACCAAGACCAGCGGCACCCCGTGCTACGAGTGATCATGCCACGAAGCGGGCTGGGGGTAAGGTCGTACTGTCCTCTGCGATAGGAATGTGAAAGTAGTAAGGTGTTTCCCCCGGGTGACCAGCATGTCCATATTCATGGAAGCAGCGATGCCGCCTCTCCCGAGGAAGGACGGGTTAGAAAAGGTCGGCCCTAAAAACCGCACACTCCAATCACCTAACGGTTGACCGTGACCGTCGGCGCATTATTCAGTGCGGTCGAAATACTTTTGAAACCAGAGTCTGGTGCTGCTCAAGAGGCACCAGCTGTGCGCAGCCGCATCAGGGGTGAGACAGTAATGCCCTGCGCCCTCGGGCTAGGCCAACCCCTTGCAGCCGGGCAGGTCAGATAATTGAGTCATTGGCTCCGGGCGGGGTCCCCAAAGTAAACCCTACTGGCCGCTGCTTCGCGGGCCAGACTTTTGAGTCAGAGGCTAAGGGCAGGGTCCCCGAACAAAACCCTACATCCTCCCATTGCCCGATGGGCCTTATGCACCCCGCTGCCTACTAACAATAAACAAAATAACACCCCTCTAAATCCACGAGATCCTTTCTACATAGGAGCTTTTAACGTCCGTACTCTATGTCAAATTGGTAAGCAGGCAATCATCGATGAAACCTTGCACTCCCTTAAAATTGATGTATGCTGTGTCTCCGAAACTTGCATCTCAGAACGCCACCAACTCAGGGCTTTCACATTTCTCCTCCGTGTCCGGTGATCCAGAAGCGATGACTCGTGAAATATATGGCGTGGGAGTTGCACTCAGCCCCAGAGCTGAACGCGCGTTTAGCTGAATTGGATCCCAGTGAACAGTCGCCTTTGCGCGGTCCGATTATCTAGGTCAATCAAGCTCAACGCCTCTCGGTAAAAAAGCGGTGCCTGTTTGTAGTGCCGGCTTATGCCCCAACGGACTGCAGTTCTGATGCTGAGAAGGATACTTTCTATCGAGAGCTGTCCGGGCTCATTCGTCAGGCAAAAAGCACTAACATTGTGATCCTTGCAGGCGATGTGAATGCTCAAGTCGGTCGTCTGAGCTCCTTGGAATCACATTTGGGTGGTCGATTCGGAGTCGATGCTCGCCGCACAGACAACGGAGATCGACTCCTTCAGTTGTGTGCTGACCATGAACTGTTTCTGGCTTGTACGAACTTTCAACATAAACGTTCGCATCGCGTAACCTGGCGGCCACCAACTGCAAATCAACCGTGGACCCAGTTGGACCACGTGGCCATCAACCACCGGTAGAGAGCTACAATTCAAGACTACCGTTCCTTCCGGGGCACACAACTTAATTCTGATCAAGCCTTGTTGCGTGCACGCCTGACAGCTCGTTTTCCCTCAGGCCCTCGTAAGTCAGCGAGAAGCATGCCCATCCACCGTCTTTGAAAAACTACCATAGCTCAAAAGTACATATCTGAGCTAGCCCAACAACTCTCCGCAGTAAACCAATACTGTACTGGCAGTGAGCATGCGGATCAAGCATGGCGAAATGTGAAAGCCATGCTAGCGGCGTTCAGTGCTGCCTGTCTGGCTTCTCCGATTCGACCACAAGACCACTGGATGTCGTTGAGATCCCTATCCGTGATTGATGCCAAGAAATCCATACCAGAAGGCAACAAGTACGACGGCGCACACAAATCCCTCAAACGCCAAATAGTGAAGAGCCTAAGGAAAGACCGAGAGCTCTGGTGAACACCAAAGGCTCGTACGATGAAGAAGCCTTTTGCTACCAGAAACAGCCGTGGTCTGTATCAACTGATACGATCGACTGGCCCTAGGAAAGCGGTGGTCAGTGAAGCGATAGGTGAAAAAGGTACCTCATTAATTCACTCGCAAAAATGTCGACTAGAAATATGTGCCGAACACTTCAAAGAACAGTTTAATTGGCCTCCTGCAACACAGCCTGTGGAGATAGTGCATACGGGCGAATGGAATGTAAACCTTGATCACCCGTCGGAAGAAGAAATAAAGTACGAAATATCCGTACTGAAATGTGAGAAGGCACCAGGACTGACGGCCTGTATCCAACGCACTTCAAAAGAGGCGGAGAATCTATGGTGACTTGTCTGACAAAACTGATTGGTTCGATATGGAGCGAAGAGAAAGTGCCTGCAGAATGGGGCATGTCTATGGTGATTCCTATCTTCAAGCAGGGTACGCGGACTCTGTGTGAAAACCACCGTGGCATCAGTCTGGTAGCGGTGGTATCGGGGTTTTTTTCTGGTTTTATCCTTCGATGGTTGACCGAACACAGGAGGAGCCATAAACTATTGATCCTCCTTAAGGCGCTGTACGCCAACTCCCGCGGACGTGGGTGTAGGCCCACCGAAAGCTACCGCCTGGGGTCACCACTCAACTGGTGTCAGGCAGGACTGTCCTCTTTCTCGTTTCCTCTTCAACTTCGTCACTGATACAATTGTGGAAGACTCACAATAAGCCTCTAATGCCTGTGGGGTCGAAGTGCTCCCGGGCCGTCCGCTCACAGATATCGAGTACGCAGACGACATTGCTCTCCTTGGATCTGACCCCATGGCAATTCAAACAATATTAAATAATCTAAATAATTCCGCCTCACGGTTTGGCATGCGCTTCACACCTGCAAAGTGAAAAGTGCTACTGCAAGACTGGGTTAGCTCGGAACCTAACCTCATGCTTTGGGATGAGTCGATTGAGGTAGTAGACAAGTTTGTCTACTTGGGTAGCTGTATCAGTCCCGGTGGTCCACCGAAAGATGATATTTCCATCTGGATTGGGGAAACCAGAGCAGCTCCCGTGAACCTGCATCACCTGTGGCGTAGGCCTGGCAATGGCTTATCTGTCAAGGGTTGAGTTTACAATGCTGCGGTGCACTCCATATTACTATACGGGTCAGAAAACTAGCCGCTGCGCTCCAAGTACGTCAAAAGACTTATAGTGTTTGACCATCGATGTCTTCGGAACATTACCCGGGACTGGTGGGAACACCGGATCAGCGATCCTGAAGTACGCCGAATGGTTTCCGGAAGAAATAACTCACCCACGATAGATAAACTGATCACACTGTATAGGTTGCGCTGGGTTGGCCATGTGCTGCGTATGCCGGTCGACCGACTTCCTCGAAGGGTTTTTTTCGCACCACCACTTGAAGGGTGGAGACGAGTCAGGGGAGGTCAAATATTGACTTGGAAACGAAGTGTGGAAACCATTACCAGCAAACTCAGCTGCGCTAGTCATTACCGTCTCCCTGGATGGGGACCCCGAGACGGGCCACATCAATGGTTGGAGACATTGTCAGACATGGCCCAGTCGCGCCGTCAATGGCGCTCATGCATCCAAGCTATCGCCATCAGTTCATAGCTCCCCTCCCACACTCACCAGTGAAAAGTCCACTGACAATCCTGTATTGACGCATCAATACATCAGATATCGCTCAGTAGTTAGCGCGCGAATTTACTGACCGCAAGGTCCAACCTGTGCATCTCAAGTTCCCCTGTCTAGGCTTGGGCAACCTAGCAGTATCTCAGCCCTCGTGCGCAGACGACATAGCTCTTCTTGGATATGACGCGGTCGCAATGCAAACAATAATAAGTAACCTAAATAATTCTGCCTCACGGTTTGGCATGCGCTTCACAACTGCAAAGTCCAAAGTGCTACTGCAAGACTGGGGGGGGGTCAAACCCTAACCTCATACTTGTGGATAACGCGATTGAGGTAGTAGACCTGGGCAGCTGTATCAGTCCTAGTGGTCTCGCGAAAAATGACATTTGCATCCGGATTGGGAAGGCCAGGGCAGCTTTTGTGAACCTGCGTCACCTGTGACGTAGGCTTCACATCAGCTTATCTGTCAAGGGTCGAGTTTACAATGCTGTGGTGCGATCCATATTGCTATAGGGGTCAGAAACCTGGCCCACAGGACATGGTATGCAACCAACCTCAGCGTCGTGATTGCTATCGCTTGTTACCCGGACTGCCCAGCCAATGCTTGGCTGTTGTTGTCCGCCAGGTAGACCTCAGGTGAGGTTCGCCAAAGGCACTGGGTTAATCCCACTGATTGCGTCTTGCTCCCATACGATGCGCAGGTGTCTTTATTTCAAAGGGTTTGGAAGGGGTAGGCACATCGCTCTCGGGACACACAAGTCCTCACCCTTTTTTCACCTTTTACTAGAACCCTCTTCCTCCATGGTTGCACGACAGCTGGGTACCAGTTTCCATTACTAATGTATTGCCGTCCATGATGTTGAAATTGCGAGCGACATGTGGGTCCAATAGGCCTGGCGATGTTACTTCCCCAGACGACAGCGAGGGCCGTCTGTCAGCACACGGTGTTCGTCAAAGCACGTGCTCCTCGCGTACCCTTGGGAAGGATGACACTTATACAAACTTTATGTGGTCCTCTGCTTCAAATCACTGGTTGGGATTGTCGGTACTCCGTCAGAAGCAGCGGCAGAAATGATGATTTGAAGAAGCTCTCCCTAACGACCAACGTCAATCACAATCCAACATTACACGTATATGTTCTTACTAGGCTGCGCAGGTCCCTTCGACTCTGATTGGTCACTTCGCAGGTTCTCGTACGAAAAAATTTCCTGCCTAGATTTAACTCCTAGAAGACTTGCTACTTTGAGGTGATCATTTTCTTGGGCACTGAAACCTATATCAGACCAAAACAGTTTGACCAAATCTGGCTGCTGTGCAGAACAGAACAGACACAACATATATAAATATTGAGTGGACCCACTTCACCAAAACGCCCATCCACAAGTGTTCGTAACTTTGTAGCGGTCGGTTGAGAGTCCGACTGGATGTGGCAGAGGGGGACAGACCACTCTACACACACCAGAATTACTGTGCGTCAATGAAAAGTTCAGAATGTAGAAAGGGAAGGTGGTTCAAATCTGTGGATTTCAACCATATGGACTGATGAATTGCGAAAGCCTTCGCGGTTCAATTCAGCGTGAAAACATCATAACAGGTACAGTAGGACCCAATACCATGAGTCCATGTCCTATAAGCCCTTTCCGGTTGACAGCCGCCGATGTGTGAGGAATGAACCGCAGCCTACAACTGAAATGACCTATCCAGAAAAGTGTACAGGGAGCTCCTGTGGAAGCAGCATTTCGAATAGGACGATTAAAATACCGCGGAAATAGAAGTACTCTGGAAATCTGGGTGATGTTTTTATTGAAGTCAATGAATAAGAATATGAAGCAGGTGAGTGATAGACTAGATCAAATCTACAATCGAGGTTTCAGAGGAGGCTGTTGATTTCTCAATCGTTTTTCTTTATTTTTCGCATGTTCCCGTAACATTTCGAAGACGTCCGTTCGAAAAACTTCCGGCACCTCTCTGGCATCTGGTAAAGCAAACATACAATCGGTAATAATGATCTCCGCAGCATAACAAGAGAGATCAACCTGGAAGGAAAGACCGTTTTACAAGGGTACCATTTTGTGTGTGTGTGTGTGGGGGGGTGGACAGAGCAAAATGGACTGGAAGTCATCTAACCAAATGGAGAAAATTACGTGTATTGCGTGCAGCTCACGGAAGTAAATTCGATGAAGTTCAAGAGCAACATTCCTATATCAAATTTCGTCCGTACCAGTAGAAATCCTCTAAATGTGTCTCACCAATCGGACAATTAAAGGACTACGGGTGGAGGAAAAATTCCCGTACAGTAAAGGATTCTTACATTCTCATGGTCGGAGGAATACTAGGGTACACATCAACTCCGCAATTGCGAAATAGCGTTGATGTGAATTCAGTGACTACTTCTATCTGAGGAGCATCATAAGTGCGAAGCCGGGTTGTCGAAGAGTTTTGCTCAGTCCTAACAGTAGTATCACATCCAAGGGTGACACATTGATATCACGAAATTCGGTTCATCTGTTGGGGGCCCTCGACGGCGAATTGGTCGACCACCGATCAGATGACGCGTCTGACCCGGCTACAAAACCCACTACACATTTAGACCAACTGATGAGCGTCGAAACCATTGCGATTTCCGGGTAAACTTAGGTTTACATGGCGTTGTATACCCTATGCGAAACGAGGTGTCTGTATCAAATTCGTGCTAGACAGCCTAAGAAGTAGAAGGAACTGTAGGCTCTGCACTATTTAGATGAACTTTTGTAACGAGTCTTTTTATTCAGTGCAATATGTGGTATTTACATGTAGATTTTGCCTTCAACTGAGCGGTTCATATCGCAGTTTTACATTCTGGAACAACTAACTCGGATGATTTAGTCATGCTGCAATTTTTTTCCGGAAGCTTATCATCAATTCCTTGTAGACAACAACACCTAATATTTAACTTGCTTGAAGCCCAGTGCGCTGGCTGAGTCTGACCTCAGTCAATCATGTAGCCCGCCTGGTCTGTCGCCTGATTCCTCCGATGGCGCTACACTTGTAAAACAATGAGCACTAGTGTACTGTAAAACACATTTTGTGCACGTCAATGAAGCTGACGAAATTACTGAAAAAATAGCAAATTGGAGCGTCGGATATTGTATAGTCGCGTGTCGCTTGTCAGTTACGGCTTATCGCGACGCCAGGCTGCGGAAATTCCCACTTCAGGCCCATTCATATTGAAGGCTCCCGTTTATCAGTACTACACGAGTGGGAAAAGAAATAGGAAATGGGACGCGACAGTGTCTTCAGTAGCCAATTTAAATTAGTAGTACTTCCCTGTAAGGTGAATTTGTCATACAATAACAGTAAGTAAGGGTATGCACCCATCCAGCAAGAAGAATTCGACTTGACGAAAGTATTTGCTCTAAGGAGGCAATGTACAAAGGTCAGCAGACCACAGACGTGTACAGGATGTTCTTAGAGAAAATGTATCCATAGCTAATGAGTCTGTTGTGATCCCGTGTGGGAGACAACGCCTGTGACACCGTCGAAGCAGACAGTCCGACAAAATGCTTCGGCGGGCGGGTTAGACGAGTTGGGTATGAATCTAGGTGATAGCATTTAGAATACTCTCTTTAATCGCACTTCGTGCTGTGGGTATCTAATGAAGAACGTATAAATCCACACAGGCAGAATCGGTACTCAAATGCCCATGACGAGTGTATAATGTGTACACGTTGGTCATGCGGATCACGTCAAACAGACACGGCGAGCAAAGCAGGAAAGTTGGGAACTCAAGATGACGTGTGCTTTTTCCAGGCAAGATGAAGTACCAGAAGCCCCAGAAATCCCCTCAATCGATGTAAGCCAGCATGTTACGTCCCATGTCCTGCTGTCCCCTTGAAAACGAAAAAAGCGCGCGACAACGGTAAAAACCCAGGTAATATGTTAGTGCATGTGACCAGATTGACGTGTAGAGGTGCTCAGAAAGACGATAAATCAATCCTTGCTAAGCGGCGAGCATAGAAGCACGGTGGAAACGATGAACTAGTACATTAAAGATTGGGTTAGAACGATTCGCAAACTTCCTAAAGATACTACCCTAGACATCTCGCATGCGAACAGGCATTCATGGATGTCTGTAATCTCTCGGTGTTCTGGTTCTGTTCCTTACTTTTTCCATCAATGGGGATTCTCATACAGACTGACGCTAACCGACTACCTCAACATCTAATTAATGGCGCGCATGAGTGAATATTGATGTTTCTACTACCTCTTTTTTACCGAGCACAACTCTGTGGTTCTCACTGTATAATCCGGTGTTTGTCAGCCTTGCGGTCTGCATCGATACTGATGAACCATTTACCCAATGTCCAGAGCGCAGATTCCTTTCACCTATCTTTGTTCTAATCTGTGGTCGAATGGAGGCAAAAGGTGGGTCTGTGAGACCAGACTTACTGCCCCGAATTTTACATAATCTGGGCTTCCAGAACAGCCTAATGGTTACAGAGCAAACTATATATCGGGTTGTTCATGGTTTGAACCGCATTTTAACTTTTCGGCGGCTTTTTCTTGCATTTTTGAGCTGTCCACGTTCTCGTGCTTCTTTCGGATTGTATGGCAACCATGGACCGAAAGGGTGACAAGGCTGAAAGATCCGGTTTGATGTGCGCACGAACACACAGCAACTAAATTATTAAGTCCCAGGCACATCTAACAGAACAATTGGACAACGAAAGAATCCAACCTACCTGTAACCCAATAGTATATGTCCCAATCGTTGTCTGGTAGGTTGATCAAGGCATCATAGGAACCCACTTGTTCCGGTGTCAATCTATCCATGTATTCATCCACAAAGGTGCTAGGTTTAAGGAGAAATGGAACAAAACATGCTAGTAATAAAACCGGGAAGAAGTAAGGTGTCATATTTAACAAAACTATTGTAACCGATCGCGGTAATCCTGTTCTAAAGGGGCACCCACGGGGAACTAGGAAACAACAAGTTGCGTCCCAGAGTGTAAATTTGCAGGCACTATACAGTTGTCCTCCGTAAAGAAACCCCTTTTCAGTAAAAGGCATTACTGATTGATGCCTGGAAGTATCGTTTGCATCCCAGGGCCGTCATAGAATGGAACAAGTTCGACTCATCCTCTCAAATCGTCTCTCTTAGGGAAGCAAGTGTACAGTTAACCTTCATTGTAACGAATTTTCTCACATCTTCAAAAAGGATTACGGCAAGCGGGAATGACGTCATGATAAATTCAACGATAGAAAAGGAGGACTATGTCGATCCGCCTTTGATTGTTTGCGCGATCCATTCAAGTTAACTATAGCAAGTATCCCATCATTTAAACGTATTTTTTGATGGACTTCGTTGTGAAGTTTCGATTTTACATTTCACCGATGTTAGTTGGTGTGCGCGTTTAACTGGCGACATGTTTGACCAGTGTAAACTTCACCACAATTACTGATGTTCAGCTCGTAGAAGCATTCACGGGGTCCTCCTTCAATCCTTATGTTTAGTGAGGCAATCGCCCAGAGTGGTGTCATATACACCCAAAATCTTTCTGCTTCGAACATACCCCCGTTTGGGGCACATAGATCGTTGTATTGGTGGCTTCAGGTGTCTGTGCTCGTCACCGCAAAGGTAATTCCAAGACAACGGTTGCAAGCCTTTTCAGAAAACCACTATCTTTTAGGACCGTCTGTGGATTTGAAGACAACCGACGGACGTGCTAACCTGGCGATTGCACTATCCTTTCTTCCATCGTCAAAATGACGATAAGATGACAAAACATTCAAGGAAGAACGAAGCACTGTTGCCATTTCCAGTTTCCACCGTAAAGCAAACATTATCGCACTGGCTATTGAGGTGCGCTAAGAAATTCTTCGGTCGACCGCTGCCCTAAATTTTCGCTGCTGCTGATGTAAGCATCGTTTCGCTTGTGACGATGATTTCCTAATCCCTTTGTAGCATGGAATTTCCTCGACTGTCGTCTTGCTGACCACGTCCCGCGGGGGGCGAGATGGTTTAGTGGTTACAGCGCGAATTTACTGGCCGGAAGGTCCGTGGTTCGAACCCGACCTCTGCATCTCGACTTCCCCTGTCTAGGCTTGGGTAACCTAGCAGTATCCCAATTCTCGTGCTTCCTTCTAGTGACATGGCATTTAGGCACCGAAAGGGTGCTACAGCTGAACGATTATCTTTATTATTATTATTCCCCGTATCCTTAGTGCCCCACTCATTTGCTGCGTGTTGGTGTTATTGACATTGGGACGCGTGAGCTCAGAGGCACCGCTATTATCGTCCTTTCTGCAGGATAAGTGAATCACCTTAGATCCTACAGGCGGAGTATTAAAAAAATAACAAACGGTAGCGGCTGACTGGTGAATATCGTCTGCGAGACTGCTGGATCATAGACCCACCACAACAATGGTTTGAGATACTCACATATTCAGTGGTGCTGGTGTATCTATCATTCTCTTCCTAGTCATCATCCCACTACCATTCCGCCTTGTATTCGTTCTTCTATACACCGTCTATCCCACATCGTCCACCGACATAAGCTGTGACGATCCGGACCACCGTACATACATGTACGGTTCACGGTTGTCAAACTGGATAGCACCAGACACAAGTGGGGACAGCTTCAGAAACCATTCACAAGTATATCAATGCCGAACGTACTGTTGCAAAAAGTACCCTGTCCAACAATAAATTTAGATTATTTCTACAACAAACAGCACTGGTCAAATGCACTGCTACTGAGAAGAACAGCCCACGGTGTTCGTATTTGATGAAAACCTGTGATAGACACAAATGTCATGGTAATTCCATGACACGGAAATTCACTGACCTGAGTAATATCCCATTCTCCAGATTACCTCGTTTTCTGCTCTGATAGATCAAACGAGCTTTTCGGTTGTCAATCGATTCCGTTCGACGCAACTCGTGAAATCTTGCATGCTGCAACACCGTGAGATCGGGATCCGGCTCATCCATGACACCGGACCCCGAAGAAAATAAATTGTGGCGACAGAACAGTAGCGTAGCACGGACAGAATGGCCAAACGATGAAAGTGAATAACGAGAAGGGGCTAACTGACGTAACATGGTTCCCATCTCAAATAGGCTGAAAAGAAGACAAACGGTATTATAGGACATGGTAAGCCATGCAAGTACAGATCGTTCAGCTGCAACAAGCTCTTGGTGTTTAGTTGCCACGCCACCCGAAGGAAGCACGAGGGCTGAGATAGTGTCAGGTTGCCCAAACCCAAGCAGAAGCAGTCGAGACGACGAGGTTGGGTACGGACCATGAACTTTCCGATCAGTAAGTCTGCGTCTTGACCACAAGGCTATGTCGAGTAATACGTGCGTGCAGATTATGAGGTAATACCACTTCTGAAGACGTCACGAGACATGAATGAAAGCAGACTCTTTCTATTCCCAAAACTGAATGAATTAGTTGGGCTTTCCTCTCGTCCTGTCCTGAACTGCCGCTAAGGTAATGTTCGATTAAGCATACTGTAATTTGCCTGGCTGCGTGCGAAGTTCCACACAATAAAACCCGCGCGTAACATGTGCACACTCGCAGTTACATTACAGAGAACCTTAATTCCATCACCAAAATCGACTGCGACAGGCCAACAGTAAAAACTGATGCTTGACTGGTATCCAACCAAGAGAAAGGAATAATTTAGCAAAGAATGGAAAGAAAGACAGGAACTTCGTGAGAAAACGTTGTGTCTCGAGGAGAAACAGCAACGAGATCAAGTCACCTGAGCATCACACCAAAGTCGGTGAAATCGACCCAACATCCTTTGCGAACCTGACCATACAACAGTCCGGCACACAGAGACTTTAACCGGGTGGTCCGCGTAGGAAGCGACATGTTTGTCACTGGAGCCTGTTACGAATTTCTAACCAATAAATTATGTGGACCCCAACGAAGGAGAGATCCCACAGCAGTCAGTTTGAAAGCAACCATCATTTCGCCTCGCCATTTTACGACCTGTGCCCGCAAGCCTTTCGTCAACAAGACAAACAGTGTTTTCTTTGGTGGACTGTGGTTTGGCAAGATAAGATAATTGCCGCCCTGATGATTCCGATTCACTAGCGAATAATCGCTCATACACTACTTCATTGTGAACATGACGCAGTCAGTTACCACCTGGTGTGGTGCAACTTTCAGAAGTCTGTTCCTGATGAAGGTGCTTGAGAATGGCTTTGGAAGTACGGTAAGTGTGTACCTCGAACAAGGTAGACGCCAGAGTACTGATGTGTACCAGAGCCTCAAGTAAAAAGTAAGCTCAAAGAAAAGGTGACAGTGGTGGTCGGATGTTGTCAGGAGGGCCAGATTCCCAGAAATGACCCCAGAATGCCCGGAACCTAGTGAGACCCTAAAACTCCACCAAAATATCAATAGGGAAGCCGATAAGCATCCAGGCCAGTCAATCACTCGATCAATTAAACAAAAGCCGATGAGTGTTCAGACACGCCACCAAAGCAAGACCGACTATGATGGGTGCTCACTAAACATCGATCAGACAGCCTGGATCAATGTCAGAAGTGTGCTTTAGATACCGCGAGGCAATAAAGCTGTTGTGTTCTTCGTTGGCGAGTCTTTTTCTGGCACTAAGCAACTGGAGCAGGGACAGCAGTTATATATAACAGATGTGCAGTGTCCTGTCTGCTAAAACAGATGGATGGTAGGTTTGTTGAGCAAACACCACCCGGATCCCAAAGGGACTCTGGATCACGGGCCGAAGAAAAAAAAAGAAGAACAAGCGGGGTCGATTTGGGATAAGCTGAGAAAAATAGTAGTGGCACTTATTTCATTTACTGTGAACTCAACAAAACCCGAGGAAACGAGTGAAAATTTTGAGTTACAAAGATGGGGATGCAACAAAAACGCTCCATTGGAGAAAAATACACGGTACCAAAAACGAATGAAACACGCAAAAATATGATGACGCCACTAAATATACACTGAAAACAGTCAGAAAAAATAGTCAAAACACTACATAAAAACGATTTTAAGGAAGTCGAAACGAAAAGCTCGGCAATCCTGAGACATCCGCTGAAAATATTGCAAAAGTTCGCTGTTTGCGGAACATCGGTTCATTGTGACATTGCCCATAAACTGCTGCGTCCCTACACTGGAGTTGGGCAGACCAGTCGACATCAACCAGACGTAGCCGGCTAAACTACTAATTTGGGGACCTCGATTGGGACGTCAAATTAAGTCACGGAGTCTGAGCCCACCATTCGAACAAGCTACCAGACGTATAGGGATGAAGGAACTGTACTTGCTTCTTGTCAAATGGGGAAAATAAACAACAGGCGTGCTGACATGGGGTAGATGGGAAGATGTGCCGATAAAAGTGCACATCAGGATGAAGTAAAAAATTTTCAGCGTTTAACCACACTAGCGGACCCCTGAAACGGAAAACACGACCCCACCCGTACAGACGGAAACTGATCATAGATGTCAGCTTCCTCTACAGGTTGGACGTGAGCAATGGTCACCAAGGATGGAACATACTAATGTGATAGATAAAAACGATCGAACAGTCCAGCACTGCGATGGTCGACCAAACACTCTAATCACTGCGAGTAACACACGTCCAAACCCGTGATCACCAAACGTGCTTGAATTGAGAATTCGTCAAGTAAATGAAGCGAATGTCCCCTGAAAAGCCAAGAAACACTGTATAGCTGTTACATCCTTATTGCGAATAATCGGAAGAGCTCATCACCAACGAACGAAAACAGCCATCAGAAGCACAAACAAGAGCACAAAGCGAAAAAACTACACGCCTCACAACAATACACATCAGACTTCCTACGAAGGAAACATAATCACTCACTTGTCACCAAAATCTTGTCACCATCATTCCCAATTCTCACTATAAAATGCAACAGAGCACATCATCATCAGAGATAGCAAAATCAGTGTTGACACTGGTGTTTCAATGCCATACAGCTACAAAGCTTATCTACTGATATTAAAAACCTTACAATGAAAAGAAGAGAAAGTGGCTGAGGGAGGGGACAAGGTGCTGGTCTATCGAAAGCATTTTGGGTTATCTTCACCTCCAAGCACGCAGTCAGACAATCTGAAAAGAAGCTGACAACATGAACGCCACCGACATCGAGCAGCCGCCATTTCTTGCAATGTCTCCAACCAAGCGCAGTCGGGTTAACGGGGAACCCATTCCGGAAGGCGTACAACACCAACAACACCCAAACTCCGCGCATTATTTCACACCCTTCTGCCAAGTCATACGCTGTCCACATCACGGTCTCCGCAATTCTGAAGGAGGCACAGAGAGCAACAATCGTCTCGGTAGACGGTGTTTCGGCAGATAGCTAAGCCATCGTAGTCGATGGTGACGGATGCTTTCCGCGATTGGAAAA
This sequence comes from Opisthorchis felineus, assembly GCA_004794785.1. Classification (NCBI taxonomy): domain Eukaryota; kingdom Metazoa; phylum Platyhelminthes; class Trematoda; order Opisthorchiida; family Opisthorchiidae; genus Opisthorchis; species Opisthorchis felineus. The sequence continues at coordinate 1,117 of SJOL01002100.1, read as the reverse complement.
CCTGCTGCACAATCAAATTCCCGTTTTCTAATCACCTCGTTACAAATACGTTGACGCCACCCAAAACCAGCAACGTTTCTGAGGCATCAGTGGGCAAAACACTAAAGACGCCTCACATCATCTGTCCAAAGAGGCCACGTATTGCAGCATAAAACACAACCCTTACTATAGCCTGGTACACGCGACCCTTGAGACCCAGTGGTATGTCATATTGACGCCACAAGTGACGCAAATCAGCAAACGTGATTCATGCCTTTGAGATTCTTCCAGATTTCATCAGACATATTCCCGTCAAAGCTAATACAACTACCGATGTATGTAAAATTCTCCACAAACTTCAGTGATCCTCTTTCAATTCTAAGGGGTACGTTCAGATAGTACACGTTATGAAGCACGACTCTGCACTTTGAAGGTGCTAAGCGCATGCCGATAGATGGCATGATGGTTGTCAGTTTATTCAACAGAGCTTTGATGCGCCTTCGTCTTCAAACATGAGGGCGATGTCGTCTGCGAACACCGGATCAACAAGGTTCTCACCAGCAACGAGTTGAACATCGCTTCATTATATCATTAGCGAGGAAGCTGAACGACAACGAAGAAAGTAAACAGACTTGTCGGACATCACATACTGTAGGGAAGCTTTTGAAGAGCTCATTATACCCACTCACGCGCCCAGAGGTAGGTGAATATAGGCATCAGATTATGCACGCTAACCAAGGGGCAGCCTTTACATCACCACATGTGCGCAGGTAGGGGCAGTCAGTTCGAACGCAGTACCTACGTCAGGAATCCTGGATACCGACAGACAACAAACATCAATAAAGAGAAATTCAACGTCCGAGTAGAAGCCGATTACCATTCGACTACCATCAGCGCACGAACATTAAAATCGTTCAGCTGAAACACTTTTTCGGAGTCTAACCGGAAGACATCCAAACTACGCTGATCACCAAACGATAATAACTACACGTCCAACAACTAGACAAATCAGGCTTCCAAGGAAGGATACATAATCACTCACTCATCAAAATAACCTTGTCATCATCAATCCCAATTCTCACTGTACAATATTACATAAAACATAAACCAACCTGGACGGAACCAATCTCCGAATTCT
>SJOL01002096.1:83528-145019 GCA_004794785.1 Opisthorchis felineus | reverse complement strand
ATCTACTCACAGGGTCTCCGTTGTTAAAGGGGGCGGTGATGTAAACAGAGACAGCCGACAAATAATAAGCGAGATACTAGATAAGAACCGTAGTTTAACTGGAATCTACTACGTAAACTTAACAAGAATGTAGTAGTGTGGGTCACCAGTCACCGGGACACTGCTGTCAGCTCCAAGAAACTGGCAAAAACAGACAGTGGGCGCTTCATGTTACTGCTGGTAATCAGGAAATAATGGAGGATTTGCGTTTCATGTGTATATGATCGTATACGATTGCTTCAGAGAACCGGAGGGAAGAATGTGTGTTATGTCTGGATGATGAAGTGGACTTGAGGTGGTGCAGCCCAACTAAGACGAAGGTGGCAACTCCTTGCACGTCGATGTTTAGCCGTGAGTCTCGCACAATGCCTTCAGGCTACCCCTTGCATGTATTTTTTTAAAAACGAAGGACTGCTGTCATTCGCTCGTAATTCCCTGGTGTTGCCAGACAAGTGACAACCGGGACAAGTCTAATCCAGCTACAGACAAACAACAACGGTGTACTTTTATGGTTTTCCCGAATAAAAGACCAGGCTCACAACCACCGGCGATAGGCGATGCACCCGTTCTACTGAAGGGGTAGCGAGTATACGAACGCACCATGGTGCCACGTAACAAGGCGACCCTCCCTGCAGGGCGGACCCGTCCACCACACGAGGTTTTCATCCCTCGTGCATGCCACCGGATCTGCAGGGTGGCAAACCACTGGTGATGATTTGCAGGTCCTGTGTGATAAACTGCGCTGCTTAGACAATCCTGTTTGTGATCTTCAAGGTATCTGAGAGGTCATGCGCCCATTTGGTCCCATGTCTTTGTCTGTTTGTGATGATGGAAGTTTGAATGTTTCGTCGTTTAATTCCGTGCACCTGCGGGGCTTGTTTGCAAAGTGCGGTGATATTGTACAGGCACACTCAACATATCACTGTGACAGAGGAGATTATCACCTTCGACCTCCTAAGTTTCGAACTTCGGAACTACCTTTTTTGGACGACCTGTTTGACTGTAATCCACTCCATATGGCCTGTGATTTATGTCCACAAGGATCCCAAACCGGAATAAAAAACCTGCAACCTTATATCGGCTTCGTTCTGACTTTGTTTCCTAGGCCACCCTGAAAAATCCCGCTGCTCAAAGAATTGCACATCCCAGCCCGATGACCCTAAATATGACGTCCGTTACTCAGCTGTCCAAAATCTGAATTATGGCAGGCCAGTGATGGCACTGCACTACCACACTCAGTTTTACAGCAAACCCGCAACTATTCCCTCCCCACTCTTGACCGTACCCCCTCGCTCACTTGTTCAATTGACTGAAAATATGTACAACCACTTCACCTGGTCTCAGCCGCCTCCAGGACGCGCTGATTTCAATCTGCTGAACCTTTTGTTTGGATTTAACCATTTCGGTGGACTTTCAATCTGCGCTCCCCACAAAGTCAGTAATTTTCAGTACAGTTCGCTTTCCGGCTTGTGTGTTGCCATCAACTCACTCTTCCGAGGAACTTTTATGCTCGATTCCACCACAACAGCGACACCAGTAAGTCTCTACAGTTTCATTGCACAACTTGATTCTGATACTCCTGCTATCATTTATCCGCACTACCAATCTCTCCACTCCATCATCAACACTTACTATTTTTTGACCCTGGCCATGATCCCAACAGTCCAAGGCCACGAGGCCTCAGTGGTGTTTTTAAGTTTTGCTTCAAATTGACCGGCTGGATGACGCCAACTTTGCTGCTTTACCAGTTTCGGTGTGCTGGTTCCTCATTTTCCGCAATTTTCAGTCTTCTTGTCATGTGTCAGGCACGGTGCCTCTTTTGCCCTTCCTCGTTTTGTCCTCGCCCGCCAACTTCAAATCCTAGCGATCTTATATTGCTCGACATTTTCTCCAAAAAGCAGGAGTACCTGTGCTTCTCTGCCCGTGCCTGTTTAGATTTGACCACGTCTACATTGGTCAGTGCCCACTATTTATGTCGCTGTCCCTTTTCCGCGCAATCCCCTGTATCGATTTATACCCGATTCCACTACAAGCGTCACCACTAAGTATCTACAGTTTCACCGTACAACTTGATTCTGATATTGTGCTAGCATTTATCCGCATTGCCGGTCTCTCCAATTCAACATAAACACTTAAGTCTTGGGGATCCCGGCTAAAAGCCCATGAGACAAAGGCCAGGAAGCTTCAGTGCTTGTATCTCCATATGTCACATGGAAGGCCCGGGTAGGATTCCAGGAAAGAGAGCACGGGTATCGTCCAGTACTCTCAAATTTGAAATTCCCCAATTTTCTTCTGTCTCTATGTGTAACCCCCGCTCCACTTTTGTGTTTAGTGCGTCTGTATGAACTGGTGTTTGTTTTTCCTTACCGCTTCACTCATTTGGCCTTCAGGCCATCCAGCCATTTTGTGCCCGACTTTACGCACGTGCGATTGTCTCATGTGGGAGCTTGTTTGCTTATTTGGTTCGTAACTTTGTAGTCCAAGTGGGCCATTTGTTGTGGACGAGTATCTGCTGTCGAAGTTTGTATATTTTTTGAATTGATGTCTTATGGTAATAGTACCGCATAGAAAGGCAGCTCCGACTTTGTTTTGCCTTCCCTGAGGTTCTGGTATTACGCCTCACTGGAGGATGCCGTTTGCTTTTTACAGTAGCGGTTTTAGATTTCGGTTCAAATTGAACGGCTGGATGGCGTCAACTCTGCCGCTTCACCAGATCCGATATTCTTGTTCCTCCTTTTCCGCAGTTTGCAGTTTGCTTGTCATGTGTCGGGCACGCTGCCTCTTGTTTTGCCCTTCCTCTTCTTTCCTTGCCCGCCACCTACAAATCCTAGCGGTCTAATCTTGCTCGGCATTTTTTCCAAAAAGCAGGAGTACCTGTGCTTCTCTGCCCGTGCCTGTTTAGATTTGACCACGTCTACATCGGTCAAAGCCCACTAATTATATCGCTGTCCCTGTTCCGCGCAATCCTCTCTAACCACGGTCCCCGCCATTCATGCTTCTATTCTGGCTGTAACCTTATAATCATGCTTGACGGTTTGCCCCCCGCCAGTTGGGAGTAAACACTATTATTATAACATTATTATTAGTGTCTTTTGCCCTTTTATCTGCAATGAGTCACATGATTGTCAAGATACCGCCTTTAAACATTTTGTCCTAATGATGTTGGCCGCGGATGAGGCGAGAACCATTGCGGTTGAAAAGAATAAGTCAAAGGTATGTAGTGATGCCTGCTGCTCCTGTCATTTTGTGTTCCTTTACCGTGTTGCAAAGTTTCAAAGCCAGGAGTACTAAGCTTATGGAAGTTACTCAGTCGGATAACAAAGGTTGGTTTACCTGATCCAAGCAAATGATGCACTGAAGGAAATTAAGTGAGTTTGAGGTCTGTGCCACCAGCATCAACAATCGGAACCAGGAGTACTGGTCATACCCCTGCGAGCATTAAATGTCCGACCAGAGTACCTGAGTGAAGCAGGCCTGGAAACATACTGTAACCATGGGTAATGAAAAAACTAACAGAGTCGAATCCACATTAAGTGGAATCTAAGTCTTCCTCTTTGCTCACCTGTGCTCACGCCATTATCAACAAGAATAACCAGTTGAAAGCCAGCTACAGAAGATACGTTAGCGTTGAGCTTGAGCGTGGCCGATCGGAACGTGCGACGTTACCATCCACTTTGGAGTGTCTGGGCCGGCCAACACCATACGCCCAGGAACGCGTTGCCCGCTACAGACTGTTTCCAGCAATCTGTTGGACCACGTTGAGGTACGCGCAAAACCACAAAAATCACATCGTTCAAAGGGAGGTTTGTCTACAAACGCGGCACTGTAAATAAAATAGTAAAATGATAAAACTATGCAAACCTCAAATCGTGGGACCACACCGGCTTGTATACACCGGTTGGGAACCGTTAATTCCTAACGGATCTCACAGTCCACACCGACTCAAGGCAACGTGTTTACACGATACCGAAACCACGTGTTGACTTAAACAGCATGTTCGTTGACGAGGTCAAAGAGTGGTTTACGTTCAGGTCAAAAACAAGAAAGGTAGTATAAGCGCAAAACCGAAGTAACAAGAACGAGGAAGCGCGTTGTACTAATAAGAACAGAAGAAGAAATCAACACCCGCAACTCTAGTAAAAGTGTTGAAATGGCATACACAACGAATCTTGCCTAATTTTTTCGCGACGTTAATAAGCTTCAATTTGGACAACTCATGAAGTGCAGGTGTTCTTTTACGAGCTTCTGTCTAATGCCGTGACGCCATATGGCCTTTGCCGCTGAGTACCACGGACATCCACTGGTTCTGTTGGTTGAGTCCACTAGGTGGCTGTTGCCACTGCCACACTGTTCAACCGTTATCTGCCGGTGCTGAGAATCAGTGCAGGCTACCTCTAAAGACAAGGCATCAAAGCTTATTGTTGCTTGGAATATCTTCTCAGATATCTGCGAGGCAATTCTACGTCTGGGTTCGTCTGATTTCGGTGTATGCTGTCGATTCTTGTGAACCTTTGCCGATCATGTTTGCACAGGTCGTTTGCCAAGCTGCGTGCTACCCTCTGCGATTGTCACAGGCACTTCCACGGTAGAAATTCGGCATCCACATCTTTGGCGGCCCCTGGTGACGGGATTTCCTCGCTAGCCGCTGAGGCTCCTGTGTGTGCAACGATCAGCATAGCACCTCCAACATCATCTCATGCGGGCGCGCACGAAAGAATCCTCTTCCGGTTTAAGGAGATAAGGTGGCCTGGCTAGAGGAGACTTTCGATTCGCAGGATGACGACTGTTACCTGCAGTGTATAAAATTTCGTGAGCACGATGTGCGAAACACCGCGAAGTATAGCACCATGGCGGTGCACAGTTAGAGGGAGCCAATGGTGTCTTAACTGAACGCTGATACCTGTGGTGTCTGCGAATCTTCCGAAGGCACCTGTTAGGGACCAACTGTTGAGTGAGTACAATGCGACCATTGTCACTTGTGACGTCATTGCATTTTTCCTAATAGCTTGCTCGACAGGCAGACATTCTTTTGCCCAATGTGCGATCCATATAACCGAATTTCATAGTGAATTCCCTAGGTGGATCCGCTCAGGGAGAGGGAAGTAAGGTTTGCTCACATTTGTTAATTGTCATGTATTCTTGGGGGTGTGGATGACGTATGAGTTGCCTCTGCCGTAAAATCCATCGCCTCCTCAACGTGGTGCGGAAGTGGAAACTAGGGTGCGTCCTTCACGTTACCTGGGCGAATGGGGCTCTGGTTATTTTCATTTTGCTGGCAATTATCAATTATTTTCCCATTTTTTAGACGCAATTCTGGAATCCAGACTCTACGCCTCTGTACTGTCCTGCAACCATTTTTATTAAAATCATACTTCCGAACCATTGCCTTCACACCTCCTGACAACACAAGCGACACGACAACTAAGGCGTCCAGGCCTTGCGTTGAAGAAAAGCTTGCGTAGGTGACAAAGGGTGGCGTAATTCCCTAGTTTTGAATATACTTATAGATTGCTCGGGAGATCTAGTGCTTCCAGGTCAGAAGAGGAACGCCTCTAGTAGTGATTAACGCAGCATATGTTGAGACATTTCGCTCATTGCTCCGGATACATTCGCAGTGTATGCATGGGCGCCGTGGTCTTCATATTACTAAGGCACCATCCAAGCTTTCCTTGCGTTTAATTTCAATCGTATTAGCCGTCAACCGCAAGTTTATCACACACTCATCACAATTAAAAGTCATCCAGGTCGGGTTGTAGTAGAATAAGCGCCGCAGATTGTAAGATAGCGGTGCTCCGTAGACTTTGGCTACCAGCATTATACATCTCGGAGGTCCTCCTGACGCTACGCTCGATAAGTGGGCCTTTGTATTGCGGTTGGAGATGTATACAACACTGGCGCACCGTCCCAAGTGTACCATAGCCTACACGAACCGGCTGGTACCAGTGCTGCGGCCCGTAGGGCTGGTGAAACTGTAGAGTTTGTCATATCTGAGGTTACTCTGGCCGTGTGTGACTGAACAACCTGTTACATGAATGGCCTTTACGCTAAAGCTTAACAACTGGGACTCCCCCATAGAAACACCAATGCCTGGTCGCCAAGTGCTCAGCAAGCACGTTATGGAAGCAAGAGGGTCGGTGATTCTCTGAAGGTAGTTGTTCACGATAATCCATATGGACGAAAACCAGAAACTTAGCCTACCCGCCGAAACCGAGTTACCAAGGTTGCACATCACCAATAGTGAAATATAAATGAACGAAATGGCAGGCACTGTTGACCACATACGTCAACCATTGCCGCTCATTCTTCGGCGTAATCAAATGAATGGTGAATCTCCCTTCATTTTCACACAGACCCTTGTGGTAAAGGGTTCACTCATATGCTTGTGCAGGAATATAAAAACGGGTGAGCTTCTCTGTCATAATAGCAGACACTATCGTTAATCCGTTTGTTGCGAAGGATGCACCGACAGTTCCGTTGATACAAACCAGAGTTAGGGTAGTCACTGATAAAACAGACCAAGTGATGATACGGGTCCCCGTACCTAATGAACACGATCCACGTGTCGGAAGGGCTTCGAAGTGTGCACTTCGGGCCGTAAATCTACTCACACGTATCCAAATTGTGTCTATCATCACATGGACAGTTTAATTACCATTTATCGACTCTGAGTGGAAACAGTAGCCATAACCGCTATTCAAATTAGTCCCTTTTTCATTACGGATATTACACACAAAAATCACCATCCATCCAACATGGAAAACGATATTTATCGAAAGCAGGCTATGATAAACTGCTGCTACTAAGATACTGTCTGCAATAATTACATTTGGAAACTAGTTCACAGTGTAAATTTTTTCGCATTCAACGCACAGATTATTCTCTCCTACGTTCAAGATGGTCAGTCGTTAACCTTCACGCAGCCATTCATACATTTTCCAATGTTACCGCCATTAAGATTTCAGCCTATCAAAACGGAGTTGACGCCGCAAGACGCGTGATCACGGCGCGTATTGTCCCATGCATCAGTGTAATTCAAAACACGCGTCACTATTGTCGAGTCTAGTGGGCTAGTTTTCAGCAGTTGCAGCAGCGATGGAACTGGATACCAATCATTAGCTTTACGCCATTGTCTGGCACTCCATGAGCATAATTCTACTGGGCTCACCGTCTGGTCAGTGCAGCCCATGAGGTCAGTGGCGTTTAACTGCGTCAAAAGGACGCGCCACACGACCTCACGGTCTGCACGCGGTCAGCTATGGTAATTTCGGTGCATTTGTGTTGAATTTTTAGCCCCCTAAAACAGCTGCCAAGGGTGCCAAAGGAAAAGATGCTGGGCAGAAGAAAAAGCCGATGAAAACTATGAAGCCAAAGGAGGGGGGTGGCGGTGGAAAGGCGAAAAAGAAGAAGTGGTCCAAGGGAAAAGTCAGGGACAAGCTGAATAACATGGTTCTATTTGATAAACCGACCTATGAGAAATTGTTGAAGGAGGTACCGCAGTACAAAGTGATAACGCCGTCTGTTGTCTCTGAGCGTTTGAAAATTAGGGCCTCGTTGGCTCGTCACGCTTTGGAAGAGCTCCACCGGAGAGGTTTGTTTCGCCATTGCCTTATTGTATGCACTTCTAGGCTCCATCAAGCTCGTAGCGCGCCACAATTCCCAACAAATTTACACACGCACAACGAAGGCTGAATGAATGTGTTTGCTAATACATCTACGGAATTACAGCTTGTTTTATTGTACTTCGGTTGTACTTGAAGCTCGGGTTAACCTCAGTCTCATATCCCTTACTAGACATGCGAATAAATCGTTTCATCGTGTTGGAAACCAGTCGGCTGTTCCTCGTCCCGTATTGTGGTTTTCACGTCCCCCGTTATCACGGATGGATGCAATCTGAGGCTCTACGACAGGCTACCTCGTCAGATTTGCTGAATTTGGAAGAGGTACGCAGCTGGTTAGTTTCGAAAAGGTGGGCCTTAGGCTGCTTTATGATCACTTTAATCCGTTTTACTTGATACAAGCAGTAAAAATTTACGGCCGAGATCCATATGGCTTTTGAGAACATTGAGTTTCACAGTGTACCTGCACCCACTTATAATAGGGTTGGTTCGTCTCGTGTCGTAGCCCAACGGATAACGTCCACATTTTTATCCTGCCGTTAGGTATTTGTGTCTGACGAATAACCAGCACTGGGAGCTGTTCCGCTTCTCTGTGACTCATGCGCATTCGTATTGTGTGCTCGCCTCTGTGCATCGAATGTGTTCCAGTGAGACGTGCAAGCACGCCGTATACCTTAAGATTCTTAGGTTTGGTGAAATGCACGTAGGTCGTAAATTGGAATTTAGATGTAATCTGATGGGAATCCGGTTATAAAATAAGTTCGTTGAGGTGGCCGAAAGGGATGTGAAGGTCGTCCTAGTCTGCCTAAGCAATTTGTTACATGCAGTCATGCTTGGTAGACCCTATTTTGACGGTAACGGGTATCAGTGCATTGGCAGCTCGCTTCATTATCGCACCCATTAATTCCTGACTGCCATACGTCCGTGGGAAAAGATGAGCTTGTTTAAGAGTAGGAGCGATGGGACGGAGTTTGTACAAGAAAGCTCTGAGAACAAAGTGCTTACAGCTGCAAACAGCGACGGACTACACATTCTTTGCGAGGAATCCAGCAGGTTATCCCGGTATCCTTTGCTGACGTCATACAACCCACGACCGGCGCAGTCGACAAGCAGTTCAGTTTGGAAATGACAGCGCGTTCACCACTGAAGTCAACTCCCTGCCACGTCGTATGGGGTTTGTTAACACGCACGATAGTGTAGGTCCCCGCCACCAAGATGCGAAGATCACGCAGTACTCAGTTTGGCTGTAGTCGCTTTCATTTCGCTGTGTTCACTGATGACCCGTCCTACACGAACTTTTTGTTTACTGTGGGAAAGAGTACGCCTTTGTACTTGGTAGATAGACATGCGCAACCAACTACTTAAGCCTGAGATAATGTTTGCTCTTTTGATTCTAGTTCATTTGGAAGTCCTCGCTTGCGCACTTTGTTGCGTGCATGGGGCAGCCAGCAAAATCCTGTTAGGCTATTAAAGCACTCGTGGTGCAACATTTGAAAGTGTTTAAGATCTCCCGACACGTGACGAAGTTTCGCGAAATCCGATTTTGGCCTATATTGCTAGAACTTTAGTAATACATGCATTGGCTTCATCTTTCGCAACACGTGCGGCTATGCAAATACTAACCTTCGTAAGGTGCGTACTTATCAAACTTCGCCTTTCGTTTTAAAAGTGACACTCGCGGATACATAAGATTTCGCACTTTGACGGTGAAAACGCATGCCAAAACAAAACCGCTTCTGCCATTCTACTTCGAGTGCAAACTGATGGACATCAAGTGCCAAAGCATGGTCGCCCACAAGATCCTGGTCTAATAGTCCTTCTCTAGATGTAGCGTCGACTCCTAAACCTTCCACCCTTGGAATTGTGTATTCGTTGATTTCACCAATGACAATTGAATGAAAGGAACGGACGGGCCCTAGCAAACCCAGTTGGTGAAGGGAAAACTTAGGTAACTCATTATAAAATCTTACATGATTGGGAGTGTCTTAAGAGGATGTATAAAGTTTGCTTGCGGACCTCGTGGGCGTCATCCTTTGTCAGATCATACGCAAGAGTTTACGTCTCCTGGGGCGTCACACCTTGGTAAGTCCAAGGAGGCCAGCGGTGTGCGTGGTACTGCTGGAGCATTCGGCGTAATATATTCTACCTGCGAGATGGCTCTGGTTAGAACGCGAATTCACTGACCGGAAGGTCCGTTGTTCGAACTCGACTTTTGTCTAGGCTTGGGCAATCTGACAGTATCCCAGCTCTCGTGGTTCCTTCAGGTGGCATGGCAGCTAGGCACCAAAAGAGTGTTACAGCTGACGATTTTTTATCCCACCTGCATGTGGGCTGAGTTACTGCCAAGGCGTCAATATATGGACAGGGGAGCCGTTGACGTCTTCAGTCGATGTCCTTGGCCATCTAACTACCAGACAGTGGTGGTTTGTTTATGGTGGTGGCGTTTGGTGTTTGACTACCATAGTTGTCCAACTTTTAGGGAAAAAGTTGTCCCATGTGTTCCGATCTTCATATAGGAGGAATTGGGAGTTGTTCTTCATACCTCTATCCAATCCCGAACTTGGTATTAAAAAGTAGGTGCGTAGTGGATATCCTCTATTGTGTATCTCAGTGAATTGCAAGCCGTCGCACCGCGATGCACAAAGGTGACATAAGGCATCCATTCAATTTTGCTCTTTTCTGTTGACGGAGGTCATCATAAGAGAGGTGGATAGGTATCGGATGAGCAAGCGCACAGCACTCAGCGAAACTTTTCAGGTAGTCCGTCGCACGGCATGAATTCAAACGAGTTACTCTCCTACTTCCTGATATGGGATGATGGCTGATGACGCTGACATTTTGTGCTTAGATCTTAGTAAATATTTTGACCGCCTTCCACAAATCCACATACCTTCTCAGAGGTCGGACTCAGCAGCAGGGCACAACTAGTGGTCAATGGAGGGTGCAGGTGATCACTCGAAATTGACAGTAGGTGTTAGACGGTGGCCATCACAAAATGCAGCGTCAAGTTCTTCCATAGCTGCATCAGGCGCCTGTGGTCCGCTCAGGTGGATTGGTTCCCCGGAAGCACATTTCAAGAATGGCCATACTACCGTTGAGACGAGAATTTTCTTACGGATCCGGGGTCCCGTGCCTTGCAGCTTTCAGAAGGGAATTTTGGATAGCCTGGTGGTAAAAGTAACCTTCATTCCATTAACTTCGTAGGTAAACCCATACTTGCAGCTATTGGCTTGCTCCATTCGCTATCACCCTGTCCGCCACCAAGATGCTGGACCGTATCGTGATGCCGTGGTTCGCGTACCTCAGTAATTCCTTGGTCATCATCATTGACAGCAGTACACCAGTAATACATAAGGGTGCTTAGCTGCCATAATCAGGTTGCTACATCTGGTTAGATTACTGTGGTAGTCTTATCCAACGGCCATTGCCTTGCAATCAGGCCTTGGTTAAGGACCGTAGGCATCCTGCTTGTTGTTGGGCACCCTAGCATTATCACTGTAGTTTCCGGTCGTAGGACTTACAGAAAAGTGACCGACTGTACATCAGTTGCCTCCAGCACTTCGGTTGCAATAGTCGGACTCCGTGCCCCGCTTCTATTGTAGCCTTTAATGTCTGAACCCCTAACCAAGCTGTGCTTGGTAATGTTGTGGAATATAGGTAGCTCGGGTGCGTTGCTTGGTTATTGGTCTGTTCGCTGAGCTTGGCAGTTGGATCGCAAACATTCTATCAGTCGAGGTGACGTCCTCAGTCACTCAACCCCACACTGACGATGTCACCGATTGGTGGTGAAACGTTTGCAATCCACCTGCCAAACTCGGTGAGCAGACCAACAACCAAGCTGCGCTCCTGTTTCTCACAGTTAAGTGAGCCGTTGTCGCTTTATTCCGCTCACCGGGGGCTTTTGACCCTTTGTGTATATCAGTCGGAATAGTTTACGGACGTTCCCGGAGTTTCTCGCCTCCTCTTCAGCTCTCTGGACCTACCAAGCTTGATACGCGCAGATGTTCTTTTTCACCTGAAGTCTGACGGTTAGTTCAGCGGTATTGTACTCGAACAGAAGGAATACGTGTCCCAACTTCTAGCAGTTTTGGAGTGTTACTCGAGATTCAGTACCTAGTTCTGCCTGTTTGAGCCGTTTTACAAGCGGAGCACCCAGCAGCTTTCGTTTTTGCGAGCAGTATCTTCCAGCAAGAGTCAATACCAGAAGACGTTTTACGAAAGGGATTTCAGCAGGTGTTTCTGCTGCTTGTTTCACCTCAGGGTCCGAAAGCTTCTCAATGGCCAGCTGAGGTATGCGCATCTTGCGCGCCCTTGAAAAGCGGAACGATCAAGTGCATGATCCGAATCCACATGTGTCCCACAACGAGCGACAGTCGGTCATTGACCCAAGTCACCTCTAGCTAATGGCGATGTGGTGGAGGTTGACTCGCATGTGCAGGCACCATGTGGCCAAGCGGCTTCGGTTGTTTCCAAAATTAATACTGCACAGAAAGTCTGTGGTAAGCACAACTGCAGCAGGCGTTCGCCGTTGTCTGTGAGTCTCGATCCTGGTCCTAGACGGCCACCCAATTGAGCCTCAGCAGCGCTAATTCATATCCCCGGCAACCACCACAATATCTGAGCCCTTAGCCCACCGTGACAAGTCGCTCAAAGCGTCGCAAAAGCTGTCTGACCATATCAGAGCTAGTCTTGGGACATAAGAAGATACGATGAACAGGCATCGATACTGTCAGACGTTGCCAAGTGAACCGCGCAGGGCAATCATTCAATCAGAGACACTTCGGCTCGGTGGATTAGAACAATGCTAAACCCAACGGAACCAAAGGCGGGAGGAAATCGATAGGGAGCTCATTTCAAGAACCACCCTTGGGTCTTGAGTCCTCGTTTCACACAGACACAACATACCAATAAGAAGAGCAGTCTGTTGTCGAGCTTGTTTCAGAGTACGGACCTTAAAGGCTGCCAGGTGAACTGAACGTCGGGTTTTGAAGAATGATCTCGAAGTTCCTTTGGCCTGGAGGTGGAGCGAAATGTAGATATTACAGCTAGCGGCAGTTCACGGCGGACGGGTCTGTTAGTCATATAAACACAGCACGTTACTCATAGGGTTGCTGAAAACTCTTCGATAGCCCGTGATCCGTCTCGCCCCTCTTGGAGCTCATCAGGTAGCCCCGATGCCCGAGTTTCATTCAACCTTATGTTAAACTAGTACCCAAATTAAGGAACATAGACGAGTGATTCAGCTGAAATTCAGGCAGATCTTCCGTGAAAACCCAATCGGTATGCAAATGTGTTTGTCGGATCTGTTGGTCCCTAAGAATGTGCCTACGGAGATTTCGCTAGGAACGTGGTGAGGCGGGAGAGAAGAGAAAATATGCGAAAAGAGTTGAAGGAAGCGTCAGTAGCAGGCTGTTTTCGCTTACCCGCCATGTAACAAGTTAGCTTACCCGGCTGTTGGCCCCGCTTGACGGCCGATGTGGCATGACAGTATTGTTAATTGTGGTTATGGTTGTACGTGGGCTGGGTTACTGCCAGGGCGCCCACATCTAGACAGGAGGACACTTAGGGTCCTCAACCGAGCTTTTGGCTCCAAAGCCTAATCGCTTGGCTGTGTTGATTTGTGTAAGACCGTTAGAAAAGCCTACATTTTTACGCAGCCGGTAACACCCAACTGGGAGGACTAGGAGACTGTTAGTCAGACCTCTACCCTTTTGACCAACTTAGTATGAGAGGCTTAGTGAGTGTCACGCGTAAACTCCCCAGTATAGCTCAATGGGTTATGGGGGAGCACAAACCGTGACGCTGCGGTAAGGTCCAGTCTATTCGTGACGACTTGTCTTTCGAAGGAATGCACGTATACCATGGGAACATCGAGTTGACAATGCTGAAGTGCGACAATGGTTTTTGGCAAAAATGAGCGGCTTTTGCAATTGATGGGTGGCATCAACTACGCTGGCTCGGTCATGAGCTCCGTATATAAGTTGACCGAGTGCCTCACCGTGCCCTGTTTAGTGAGTGGCTGAGATATACTATGAAGTCGACAGCATGATTTTGATAAGCAGTATGAAATACCACAAAGAGTCTTGGCTTCGCTGATGCATGTCTGCGAGTTAGGGGTATCAAAGATCACCACACCAATGGTTGGAAATACCGTCATGGTGACGCCACGCAAGCCGTGGTGGTCTTGTGTCTGTTCTCTTGTTCTCTATCCTCTAGAGGCTGGCTTCCAAAAATGGCGCCGGTCCAGGTTTACCGTTGTTAAATCGAAATGGCCGGAGTAGTATGGATCAGGAATTAACAAAAACACCCGCAGGAGCTGTTCATTGTTACCAGTCTCAACAGATGTGCACACTGCACCAGTTCGAGTTGTTGGTCGGATTGATGCCCTTTGGCTGCGGGTTTTTATCAGCACTAATGATTTTATCGGAGCTCTTTGGAGTATAAAACATGGTGTGTAATTCCCGGTGAACCGTCTCTTTTGCTTAATGTTTGGTTTTTGTTTAAGCAGAAGTCAATCGACGGCAGCTTGTGTTGTCTCTATTTTGGGTTCCCGTAGATCCTGAGAATGGACCCTCACCTAACGATGCTCCACAACCTACCGCTGAATCACCCGAAAATCGGGACTGGCAATGTGTATTTAGCTCACTTTGGCTTAACTGTGGTATTCCAGCTTCGTAAACACAGCAAGCATCTATCGACAAGGGACCTCGAGTAAAAGGGTTGGTTATTTGTCAACCCATTCGTTTACTGGTTTATACGTTAAAATCTTCAAAGTACGGTAACTCCGAGCATAGGAGGACAGGCTCTGGGTAGCTCACCGGTTAGAGCGCCAGCTTACGGACCGTAGTTCGAACCCAACCTCAGCATCTCGACTGCGCCTGTCTAGGCTTGGGCAACCTGGCAGTATCCAAACTCTCGTGCCTGCTTCCCTTGGCGTGGCAGCTAGGCACCGAGAGGGTGCTATAGCTGGACGATTGTCTCCAGATTTTTTTCAACTCCTCTGAGGTGTTTGGCGATGCCTATCATCATTTTAAAAGGTTGTGGCAAATTACACATGTAACTGCGAAGATTTGTTGTCGTGCAATTTAGTTACTAATCTTCAACTGAATCGGAGGTGTCTCTTGATATCGTCAACATCGACAGCATGACATCAGTGTTCAACACTGATACTTTGCTGTCGTAAAAGATGTCTGAGGACGTCTGCGCCGGATGACTCGCAGATGTTGCCTGCAAAACCGATGCAGGACGAACGTAGTCATCAGTCCTAAGTACTGGGCCTACAAGGAGGGTTATGAATACGGTGGGGTGAGGGAGAACAAAAAGTATGTGAAAGGGACAGAAGGAAGGCGTCAGCAGAATCCTGTTTTCGCTTACCCGCCCTGCTGCATGCAGCGAGTAAGGCGATCCGGCTGATGGCACCACGCGACCGCCGATGTGGTGTGAGTTTATTTGTAGATGTGCAGTTCATGGTTCATGGGATACTGCCAGGGCGCCAAGACGTAGACAATAGGACGATTAGCATCCTTTCACTCAAGAGCCTGGCCGCAAGGCAGCGGTGCTTGGCGGGAAGTGCAAGTGCATTTCAATTTTCACAGAAAAAGTTGCCATACGTATTCCAACCCCCAACCTGGAGGACCAGGAGACTTTGTTCGTCAGACCTCTTACCATTGACCAACCTGGTATGAGAGACTCTGTGAGTGTGGCGCGGACACCCCTAGTATAGCTCAATGGGTCGCCGAGGTACACAAACCGTCACACCACGGTAAGGTCCAGTCTCTTTTTAATAGCTATTGTGTAAATCCACTGATCTTTGGCGAGCTAAGTGGGGTACCAGAGCTACCACTATCTTCTGACTTCACAACACTCACTAATCCCCACTCTTTTGAATTTGACCAAATTTGTTTTTAAATGAACCGGTGCGAATTTTCCTTCTCCATGAGGCGGCGACGAAGTTAACTACCGCCTCCTTGAATGGAAACCCCGGGACTCAACCCATCAGTAGTCGGTTGCGCTGGCGGACAGGGTTCAGTCACCTAGTCAGTGGCACTCTTGCATGAAAGCTATCGTCTTCAGTGCGTAGCTGCACGGTTTTCCGCCTCATCAGACACCTATCATGATTCAACGTCAACTAGATGCCTCGATTGCTCTACCGTACCTCTCCTGGCCCACTTGGTGATCGAAACTGTAGTAACTGAAACCAATGTAACCGCGGCGAATGGTTTAAAGCTGATAGACTGAACTGAATTGAATGCGCAGCCTACTTCAATTCATAGACTTCTGTCACCGGTGACTGAGGGACCACTTTGCCAGGAGAACTGCACCTCGGTGAACGACTTATGCCTGATGCGCCGCACTGCTCAGCGTCACTGGGTTTCTCTCTTGTCTTTATTTACTTTCAAGGTCTTATCCAGATCCAATAATCTGGACTGTAGGAAACGACGGACGAAGGAGTGTTCGTGTGGTACTCTGTGTAATTATGTGCCTCCGAAGTGTTACCAGTAGAGGCAGCGTCGTCAAATTATGAGACACCAACCATCTATCTCACCACCTAGAATCCGGCTATGGGACCATTTCTGTGCATACAACACAAAGGAAGCACGAGGACTGGGGTACTGCCATGTCGCCCAAGCTTAGACAGGAACAAGTGAAGCGTTAGGGTTGGGTTCGAATCATGGACCTACCGTTCAGTGGTCTCTCGCCTTAATCACTTAGCCGTGTTGAGCTGTGTGAGCGCCGGATTTCGTCTGAATATCTCAGTGCGCACTCCAAACATAACATTGTGTATAGGGGATTTCAAGTACATTTGGAATGCAGTGGTTTCCACTTAGAGCAACTGACTCTACTCTCGTTGTAAAGGCCGCTCCCTTTTAGCTGGCTCCGGTAGTGTTTCGGAAATTGGTCAATAAATTCTTCAGCAATGTACTTGAATTCCTTGGAAAGCAACGTTCAAAAATACTATTTGTCGAAGGCCGAATAACTGGGCTACTGTGTATAGTACGAAGGATCATCTCGCTGCTTTTTAATGCAATGGGAGGACCAGCTTTGCTATTCCCCGACACCCGTTTGGTTACCTCGAATTTCAGTGTTTTGAATTAACGCAATGAATTTTTGGACACCGATGTCATCCACGCTTGGACTTGTGACTCACATTCAGAGTCGCTGTGCTAATTCCGAACTCCGTGTATATATTTATAACCAGTGTTGGTATGCCAGGTGGGTACTGTGCTCATATACACGGCTACCGGGGACACGACACAAAGGCCACCTCGTCACGCTTTGACGCAAGTCACCTGGAGAAGTCTCTGCTGACAGCCTGATGTTTGTAAACTTATAAAAACTTCGGTTTCCGACTACTGTTGTAACACACGGGAGGTGTTAGTTGATCAGTTGAGATGGAAACCAATAAACTGATCCGTACGTCGAACCACTGTTTTGGCGTCACATCGCATCAGCTTGATGGAGAATCTTTTCACCTCTCGTACTCCTTCACATGGCTGCAGAGCTAAACATGCATGTAACACCAACCTGTTATGCAATCAAAAATCAATTCATTTGGCTGTAGTGCTCCTCTGGTGCCTAGCTGCCGTGCTACTCGAAGGAGGCACGAGGGCTGAGATACTGCCGTGTTGCCCAAGCCTATACAAGATCAGTCGAGATGCAGAGGTTGCGTTCGAACAGCGGACCTTCCGGCCAATAAGTTAGCATCTTAACTACTGATCTATCTAGAGCCTGCTACGCAATGAAGACTGATGATGAAACGCTTGTAAACAAATCGCTAAGCTCAGCGAGCGGAACACCGGACATCACCGAAAGTTGGCATCTCTCCCATGGTATCGAGTTGTTGATTTGACTGGTCTACAGCACTGCCCTAAATCAGATAGGAAGTATATCAGGTGTATATCGACCGGAAGGTCCGTGGTTCGAACCAGGCCTCTGCCTCTCGGCTTCCCCTGTCTAGGCTTGGGAAACCTGGCAGTATCCCAGCCGTCGTGCTTCCTTTGGATGGCATGGCAGTTAGGCATCGGAAGGGTGCTACAGCTGAGTGATTTATTTTATTTATATCAGGTGTATTACGTGCAGATCAACAGGCATACCTTTATTGGTAATATATTGAGGGAGATGACGTCATTGACGTGGTGAATTTCAATTTGAGTGAAAGTGGCAAACTGGGGTGGTTCCTTTTTGCCTGTTTGTAAGACCTTAACTCGCCCCCAACGTAAATATCATACGGCGCGCCAAAAATTCTGCTACTGCATTGGAGGAAAACTATTTGAAATCCCACTGTCAACAACTGAGGAGATTGTTTGACGATGGTCATGATATAAGCTGAAATCACGTCCCCACTCTTTTGCAAGTTGCATAGCAGTGTCACCGAGTTGGGCGTACGGGATGCGTGTCCGCTTTCTGACCGTTTATCAAATTAGCCTTTGCATGTGCCCGAAACTGTGGTTGGTAACGGCAATCGAGGCTCGATGGGTCTTTTTCCGATGGAGTGCCAAGGTATGTAATGCCGTATATTGGACGCAATATTCTCTCGAACCAGCCTCCCTGCATGGACCCAGTCGAATACAACCGTGTGGCTGCTCGTGTCACTCACAGGTATCCTGCTAGTTGTCCTTTCACTGTATGGCTCTTCCCTTAATACGACCGAATTTGTTTCACCTTTTCTAGTTAGTACTAAAAAGAGAATACGTTAGTGGACGCCAGTTTGCTGGAGGTGTTAAATGCCCAGATTCATCTAGGTTCCACATTACCACGAGTCACAACAAATACTGAGGGCTCATTCGTTTTCATCATCCATTGTATATCGACGCCAAAGTTTTGATTTTCGAATTTCATAAAAATACGGTTGTGTTTTCTATTAATAGGCACCGTGAAATTACTGTCGGAGCTAGTGTCTGGACTCCTTGTTAAGGACACAAACGGAACGCGGAGGATCCGTCCAAAGGTTTGCTTTGCTGTGCCTTTCTCCGGCGCATGCCACGTGGGCAGAACACCGGTACCCCAGCCTTGGGGTTTCTTTAATAATTACGGTGAAAGTGGATGGAAATAGCCAGAAACCCCGCCTTATAAAAACGATGGAACGCGTGAGACCGTACAAACCCGCAGGTGGATTGAAGTGACTGCTAGCTTACCTTCTTTTAGATTTGCAGGCATTGTGAATAATGCAAACGGAACCAGTAGTTCCAAGGTGGAAAGGGCTGTGGGTGGTTCTAATACGGGTCATAAAACCTTTATGGGGTAAATGGATGGAGAAAGGTTGTGGCGATGTAGAGAGTAACAGGACAAAAGAAGTCCATATCGGTGTAGTAGTAACGTCAAATTTAGGCGGAAATCGGGGACTGCACCTACCTGGTGAGCCTCAACATGGCCGTGGTTCACCGAAGAAATTTCAGCAACCTTCGAAAAAATCTACTTCCATCTCGAATACCGTGCCGACTGAAATATTATGCCGTCTTTGTGCAGCGCATTCAGTTGAAGAGTATCATAAGCGCGAGACTCAGCTGAGCCCCCCCTCCGTTTAATCTAAGTTAGTTTGCAAATGAGTGTTTTTAGCGAACTGCGTCCAATTTGGTTTCATTAGGTTGACGGAAACTCGGAGACTGCACCTACATGATGAACCTCAAGAAAGGCGAAATCGGTCGGATGCTGTCAAAGCGTTTCCAGTAAACATATGAGTAGTGTTACTTCAGGAGAAAAAAGGTTATTTTCCCGTTAATATTGTCACTAGGTGGGATTGCTAAGCACAAATCATTTTCGCGTTGCTATCAGTGGCTTCTAATAAAGTTTATATCATATTGTCTTCAGAATTTCACATGGCCGGTGCATCACTTCGGTTGCTGCTTCCGGTAGTCCATTCTTCTTTATGAAAGTAGACAGTTGTAGCAATCCCTTGAAATTTCATGAGCTCGAACTTGATTCAGAAACGACTGCTGAGGCCCATTTGCCAAACAATCACAAGTGGGTCGCCAGGTCATCAATGATCGTAGGATATTTGCGAAGCCAATATTAGTCGGTTAATCGACCGGTACGCTGTCACATGGGTTCACATACTCTGTGTTAGTACTATTCGAGAGCTTACTCCACGAAAGCATCCGGCGCGAGGTGGGGGGAGGGCAAACGTTTGTATAGCACGCCAGTCGCATTTTGGCACTCCCACATGTACTGGCCTAAAATGTCGTCATCAGTTACCAAATGTGGAAAATATGTGGTGGCGAATTAGTTCACGGTACCCGTTGAGGGGTTTAAGTTCACATTGCAGGTGGTCTGTTTGAGGTGTGTTTGAAAGTTTAAGGAAAAAGCAACCTGAATATAGCGAAATACTCATTTGCGTACCAAGTTAGTTTTGACGGGAGACTCACCTGAAACCCAAATGAATCTCTCGTTTATGGTGTTTTTAAGCAACTGAATGTGCTGCTCCAGGCCGCCTCATGTTTCATTTGGCACGATATTCCAGGTATCGCGATACATGTATAGACGTAATACACTACTCATAAGGCCGAAGAGTTTTCAGCAACCTTACGAGTAGTGTATTACGTCTATGGCCTGAATATAGTTTACTCTCATGCTGTTATTCTTTAAAACGTTGCTCTCGCATATGAAAAAACCGTTCAGCTGTAGCATTCTTTCGGTGCCTAGCTGCCATGTCACCTAAAGGAAGCACGAGGGTTGGGATACTGCCAGGTTGCCCAAGCCTAGACAGGGGAAGTCGCATATGAGCGTCTGTAGGTTCTACAAAGAAGCTTTCGATTGTGATCTTTGTCATACCATCTTTCCATCGCTATCTGTCTTTCGAATCACCGCACTCGTCAGTGATTTTTCCTTCCAGTCGGAGGAGCAAGTTTGTGGGTCTGACCCATAGGTTGACAAAATCGATCAGTGCGTGCGTGCTCCAACGGTGCACACGCACGATTGCAGCTCGGAATATCTGGAGCGTGCGTCGGTATGCGACAATTAAAGGCGACAGATATGCCAGAAGTTTTGGGATATTACTCTCGCTGTCAATGTAGTAATAGACTACTCCTCAGTTGCTCGCTTCAGTCTATTGTCAATAGCGTGTACAACTCCGAATGTAACCATATAGTACTATCTAAAAGTACTTGAGTCGGCACATTCGCATCAGTTTTCAGAAATGGGCTTCAAATGATTTTTTCGACTAGTCCCAAAACTAAAAGGGATACAGAAATCTCTCCTGCAACATGACTCCTGATGGGTTTTATTACAGCCTTGGTGGTATGATCGAAAGCGACAATTCCGACGCACATGGGGTAGCAGTTGAAACAGTGATAGTTTTCGGCTGTGGAGGTTGTCAGCAAAATGAACGATACGAAGGGTAGTTAAATACCGAAAGCTTCCGCATCTAAACCACACGCGGAAGGTGAACAAGACTGGCTAAATTCATTGTGCACGTCTGTGAAAGTTAGGATTTCAGGACATGGTTGTTCGGCAAACTTGGAAAGTGGCTTGTTACAAGGTCCAATGCGTTATGTCAGTACTTGTTCCCAAAAATAGACCGTCCCCTTATAACGAGGATGAGTTGTAACACATTTCTGGGTTAGCTGTACTTATTTCGACCAATATTCTAATCAGTGTTCTGTTGTACAGTCCAGGCATTGTTAGTGTAATGCTCGAACCACGGTCTGTGTGGGCTGAGAAATCCAGTCACCTGTGGTTTTCTGGATCCTTTTTCCCAGAGCTATCGATCAACTTGTCCAAATTGACGTCACTTCGTTTTACTCAGTTAGTGTTGTCCGTCGTCCTAGTGTTATCGATGACATTCACAACAGCTCAAATCACCTCCTTAGTTTCGCTTATCAGCATCTCATTTATGGACACCTCTCCATTAGCCTCCTTCATAGTGACCCTCGCTCTCATTTTGATTTCATCGTCACCGTTGTTGGCGGCCACACCAGTGTAAAAAATCTGGGTTTTTTTTTCTGTTTTTTTTTCCCTGTTTTTTTTTTATTCCTGTTTTTTTTTTTATTCCTTCTTTTTAATTTTATTTTTTTTTTTTTTTGTTTTTTTAAAAACAGCCCACGACCGGTTTCGCCCTTCTTGAAGCTCATAAGGTAGGCGCGGTCCCCGAGTTTCCCTCATCCTTGTGCTCTACTTGAGCCCAAATCAGACAGAATTTGCCAAATATTGGTGCGGCACATTCAGTTGAAGGGGACCAGCATAAACGAGAGATTCAGCTGGATTCACTTTAGTCTCCTGCTAAGACCAAATTCGTGTACGAATGAGAGTGTTTGTCGAAAGCACCGGGTCGTTTTTAGTAAACTCGAGTAGAATAATCAAGGGGCGAACGTTGCAAGATGAGTTTATTTCGTTTCCTTTCCTCAGTTTCAAACGAACACTGACGAAAAAACGGATTCCTTTATTCAAACGCTTATCGGACGAGGGCGGACATACATACACGCCAACAAACCTGCAACCATTTAGTCAATACGCAGTCCCAACTAAGTCCAAGGATGTTGCAAGGTCACTAACAGTCCCTTTTAAGCGCACAGTAGGGAATGTTCGCGATAGCCTCAGTGAATTTTAGAAACCGTAAGTTGCAATTATGGAAGGCGATCCTGAATGGATCGTGTAAATTTGGCTGATGAGGGGCCGTGAAGTACTTACGTAATCTGCCAGCCAACGTCCAATCAGGTGAAGTATGTTTTTGCTTCGTTCATTATGCTTACATCATTGATAACGACGCATACCAAAATGTGTTACCTACCCTCCCTTTGTTCTGACGGTGCCGTTTCAAAGCCAACCGTTGCGAAGTGGCTGGACATATCGTGATGTGATTGTTTTTCAGCCTCTGTGAGTAATATTGAGGGGAGGTGCTACTGGTGTTCTATGAGGACTGATATCTGCCGGTGCGCATTCCACAGGAAACTCGTATTGGGGGATCCTCAGTTTTGAAGCCTCAACAAGCCCCGAACTAAGGTTTGACGGCAATATGAGTGATCAAATCTACGAGGAGCAAGGCCGTGAATGTTGCCTCCTGGTTTTTCTGCACAGGAAAATTTCCCCCTGAAGGAGACCTAAGTTTGACCGTGTTTGCAGTCTGGATGTCCTCTTGAAACGCGTCAATTTAAAAAATCACAGTTTTGCTTGGGACTAGTGAGGATACCTTGAGTTCTCATTTTGCAAAGCGCAATCAGCCGATGCTACCAGTCAGCGTGAGTTTATTTCGTATCAGTTGAGGTGCTCCATGAGTAAGGATGAAGTAAACATCAACACTAACTGAGCCACGGTTCATCCCTGAGTAATGAGGTTACTCGTCATCTATCTGGCACCACATTGAGCCCCCATCCTCAACAGTCCACCTATGCTCTGTGCATAGGTGTTCACTGACCTCTCGAGTGAATACTTCTCATGTGTGGACGACTGTGTTTTTATCGAGTACTTTCAACGTTCCTTCAAATATAGGGAAGCGAAAAAGACAGTCTAATTGACTGTTGGTAGCAGTGCCAAATTCCAAACTCCAGTGGCTTTGTTGTCAGTTGGTTGGCTCCCATTCACCTGTGCCTGTACGCATTGTAGCCGGTCATGCTTACGACCAATTGGTTGAAAAAAACGCCTTGACATTGCCTCGGTTACTTACATTTTGTTTGTCGACTCAATATATCCACTGACATCACAGCAGAAGTTTTCGATCAAGAAATTAACACATTCAAGAACCAAATTAAAGTTAAACTTGAACACTTTTTTCGTATGCGTTGTAAAGACTGCTTTTCGGGATAATCCCTCATTGTGTACAGGAATACGAAGCTCAGCGACTCTGGGCCGAGTTGGATGACCGGCTCACTTTCATCCTGCTTGTGAGGGAGAAGCTCAACATTTCGGATCTTCCGTTGCCGTCACCGGGTGATGAGCATCAGCAGCTAGAAATCGAGGCGATGATTGGCGATGTAAACATGTTTCTGACACCGGTACAAGATGCACAACACGGTGCGGAATTTGAAGGTCAGTTCATTATTTCCACTTTCAATAACACACGGTTTCCGTAAAACACCAACCTGTCGCTTTTGGAAAAATTACGTGGACTGATAAACTACTAGAAACCGCACAGTAGCACAATGCCTTTGAAAAAGTTTAGGGGACATATCGCTGTGCTCATGCGAATATGTAAATTGTATTTACTTGCTTTCGCAACATGTTGGGCTGATAACGTTTTATTTCCCGCTTGGTCTTCACAGAAGCCCTTTCCGTTTTGTTCGCCTGCAACACGTCGCATGCTGGGGGACAACAATACGTGATGCCAGTCGATTCCACAGACTAAACTATAGCACATAGTAAATCATTCTCTTAAAATATCCAGTTTTCAAAATTCATGTCCATGTGCATCTGACCAAAACACCCTATATATACCGTGCTTACATAATACTCGTGTGGTACTATCGATGTATACATGGCGTCTCTGGTTACGGGTCTTTCATTCCTCTGTACTCCACGTTTGTCTGTAACAAAAATAGCTGAGGGAACTAAGAAGAGAATCAAAGAGTTATTTCATGTAGTGGACCACTGGAAGCGAAGTTATAACCCGAGTTTGACCAGGCTTGCACACAGACTGCAATCAGATCCGAGCGAAGTCGAATATGTGATTTCGAGCCACTTCAAGATGTTATGCCTTACCTTGGTATCGTCTTGGTAGCTACCTGACAGGCTGTCTTAAGACGAAAGAACATATCTGAACACAGCTGCACGAAAGTCCTCCGTGGAGTTTTCGCATGCTTCATTCATAAACTTACTATTACTGGTCCCTTTTTGGGAAGATATCAATCCATCCTTCCAAGACTACTGATTAGTGGCTGAACGACTTGCAAAATCTGTGTCCACGTCATTCGCGCTTGAACACATCTCACGTCCTGGCACTGGTATTATTCCGATTGTTCACCAATAAAGGAGAGTGGAAACACCAGACCCAAATTTCGCTCCTATTGATACTCATCAGCGATAGATCACCTCCTTGACCGTTGCGAGAGTTGAAGTTCAGATATCAAGCAGAGCAAGTTCACATTCTCAAACTTCATATTTCATGTCTGTCCACCGTGTCACTCAACTGTAACACCCTTTCGGTGCCTAGCTGCCGTGCCACCCGAAGGAAGAACGAGGGCTGGGATACTGCCAGGTTGCCCAAGCCTAGACAGGAGAAGTCGAGAGGCAGGGGTAGGGTTCGAATCAGGGACTTTCCGGTCACATAAATTCGCGCTCTAACCACTGAGCCATCTCGCCCATCTCGCCATGTCGTCCACCGTGTGCTGATTGGTTTTCAGTGTCATACTCCGCCCCTTCAGAGGAGGGAGGATTCCGTCGGTCGTAGTGTTTCGGAATGGTGACCAGTAAGAATCGTTCTACGTGCTTTCTGCACAGGATAGATGGGATTTCATTCGCATGGAGTAGAAGTATCTATCTGAAAGGAAGTATCTCTATCTGAAAGGAATGCTCGAAATATCCACTGCTGTTTCGTTCCTATGAGATAGCTCAGTGGCTAAGGCGCCAGCTTATGGACAGGAAGGTCCGTAGTTCGAACCCAAGCTCATCATCTCGACTGCTCTTATCTATGCCTGGGCAACTTGGTAATATCTCAGTCCTCGTGCCTCCCTCTGTTGGCTTGGCAGCTAGGCACCGAAAGGGTGCTACAGCTGAACGATTCTATGACAGTCACACTAGCGCAAGGTAGTCAACCTGCGTAATGATCGTTAACTGCATCCAGCTGATTTCGTGTAAGACTCACCAAACAAGATGATCTCTCACGAGAATAACTAAAAACAATGGCATTTACTCTGAACACCCGATAGTTATTGAGGTGTCATGCGTCGTTCCATGCTATTCTTCAGTTTCGTTGGGTTAAATCGATGTTGCCTCCGTGAAATGTTTCAGTGACCGATGTTTCATGTACAACGAAGGTGAAATTTACAGCCTATTCAGTGTTATCAAGAAAGGTTCATTCATCTGGTTGTTCGATCTGAGCCGGTCACAGAAGACATTCCCGTTGTGATGTCCGCTTTTACGAAGTAAATGAACCATTTGGAAGGGAAGAACGTGCTTCCTTTTCTGTTCTAGGAAGTTTTGTTGCTTGCGATTCAGTTACAATGGAGAAAATATATGTTTCTTCATAATTATCTCCTGGAGTGGGACAGCATGTCCATTTCGTATGTCAATGGTCTGGAGTTCAAAGCCCTGTACTTTTTATGAGCTTCCAGTAATAGCGAAGCTCAAGTTCAATTCTTCCCCCCCCCTTTGGTATTGACCTTATAAAATACCTGCGTGCAGTGATTGTTTTTTCAAAATTCTCCCCTCTTTCCGAGGAACCGACGTGACGCCTTGAATTGTCATCATCAATCATCAAAGACAGCAACATCGGTGTTGACGCTGATGCTTCACTGCCGTACAACCATAAGGTTCGTCTAATTATATTTAAAGCCCTAGAGTGAAAAGAAGAGAGAAAGAGTGGGTGAGGGAGGGGACCTAGTGCTGGCCTATGTCAAGCATTCTGAGGTGCCTACACCTCTAAGCGCTCAATCCGACAATCTGGAAAGAAACTGACAGCACGAACGCCACTGATATCGAGTAGCCGCCATTTCTTGCAGTGTCTCCAGCCAAGCACAGGTGGTGTCACGGGGGCCCCATCCTGGCCTTGAATTGGAGTGGGAGGTATTTTGTGGCTAGTGAACAACTTGCCAGAAACCGTTGTATTATGATCGCGTTTGTACACCATTCTTGTTCGGGTAATGGTGGACCTTGGCTACAGGCGAGAGGTTTCGAACCCAATTAAATAACTGCTCTCAACGTCTTCTAGGGAGGACGTGAAAGGAATTTACTGGTCTTATTTGGCAGTGCTTTGCATTCAGAGTATCATTAGGTTTTTTTCGATTTTGACGAGGATAAGCCGTTCAGCCAAGTTCCATGTTTAACAGAAAAGTTGTATACTCTACCTCCTAATTCCTTGAGAAGTGCATGCTGAATGAGTTGTATTCATACAGCTGCTGTGGAACAGGACCTGTTTTCGGAGTAATGAGTCACCCCCGATTTTGGTTGACATGGAGTACTGTTGTAGGCTCTGCAGGGGATTTGCATACCTTCAGAGCTACCCCCCTTGGGGGGTCCCTGTAGTTTGATGACTTCACTTGACTACAGATCAAACACTATTGTAACTTTCCTGTGGCTGCCTTGGTCTGGTTGATCGTTGTAATAACGGTAATGTATCAGCTCAGTTCTCGGTTTGAACCTTCCAAACTAGCGTTCCCGTCAAAACAACAACGAAAGGTGTACAACGTGTATTAAATGCCCGAAACCAGGTCAAAAATACTTGTACAGCACGTTGTACGTAAAGTGGATGAGGTGACAACACTGGAAATTTCGACACCTTCTGTATGCGTCATTCTCAACCGGCATTCGGCGGATACTGGATCATGATTATCTGTTGGGTCCAGAATTTCGGTCAATCAGAGCTGGCCTTGATGGTGGACTGGCAAGCGGCCCGATCTTCTGACCAATTGCGTGTGGGATAGCCTCCTTGGCCATATCAACGCCTAACTGTAAGCAGTAAAGCGGTTTCGGTGAGGGATTCCGCCTAACAGTCGTTGAGCGCACTACTAGAAGTGGACCCACGTAGGAGCCAAAATGATACCTGTAAATCTGATGGTTTTTGAATGTACACAGTCATCTCATATTACGACAAGCAAGCTCCCCCAAGAAGCCAAAAAGATGCACTACCGTATATCCATAGGTTCATACACTCGAAGAACGAACACTGTTTAGTTCCGATGTTCGCTTTTGGGAACGACAATTTCAGTGTTCTTTTAGTGACTCAGTCTCATTTCGTTTAAACTATTTAACGCAGTTAACCAATTATTTCCAGGTGAGCTATCCGTAATGATTGCCGAACAAGATTTTCGAGGACAGGGGTTGGCTGCGGAGGCAGTCGCTGCGCTGTTGCAGTACAGTTCTTCTCATCTCCCCAATAAAATCTCTTCCCTTGTGGCCAAGGTTTCCCTGGATAATCCGGCTAGTTTACGACTGTTCGGCGATCACCTTGGCTTCTCCGAACGCAGTCGATGCGAGGTTTTCAATCAGGTGAGGTTTATGCTATGCTATGTTCTTGAAGCCTTACTGATTCTGTTCAGTTCTGGTATTAACTTAACCATCCTACGGTGGTTTTACCGTAGCCCCGTAGGAGAAAAGCCGAAAGATCTGTCTACTTAAAACTACATGCTGTGTTTAACAGCTTTCATACCCTGGACGTATAATTTAATTTGACTATCGCAGTGTTTGTCGCAGATAATCGTTTGCTACGTCTTGCCAACTTAGCCTGCGTTGAAGCCGATGGTGTGTCCGATCTACCTTTATGAGGATGTTGAAAAATGGTGAGATGTGTATAAATTTGAACAGATCCTCAGTGCATAGCTGCTACGCAGGTCGATGCAATTACGAATTTCAATCGATTTCCAAGCTACTCAGGCTCATAGAGGAGCAATAAGACAAAGGACGGGGCCGAACCAGGGAACTCACACTCAGTAGCCTACTCTTACAAAAAATCAATCAACAAACACATCGACATCGACCCAGTCGATCAGCCGTTGTGAGCAAAAGAAACACAGTCACGAATCATGAACCACATAGGAGATCAAGCAACCTGACGACAACCAACGAACCAACGGGATCACAGAAAGAAAACTACTAAGAATGGAAGGCCACTGAATCAACCAACCAAGTGAACAGTTTCAGACTACAAGGCAAGAAGAAGACGGCCTAATCACAACAAGGAACAGAACTGTCAAATTGAAAGCGCCAAACGAACCAACCAGGTACAAGGGATTGAGACCGCAACGCAACTCAGAACCCCAGGTGACCAACCAAATTGCGCGAAGACCATTTCGGGACTAACCAGTCACTTTAGAGCTACCAGATGCTGTTTAAAGACTATATAAGCACAGGTAGAAGAGGACGAATTCACCCACGCAACCCCTCACTGACGGTGTCACCTTGATTGGTGATAAAACGTTTG
The DNA here is from genome assembly GCA_004794785.1 of Opisthorchis felineus. Taxonomy (NCBI): domain Eukaryota; kingdom Metazoa; phylum Platyhelminthes; class Trematoda; order Opisthorchiida; family Opisthorchiidae; genus Opisthorchis; species Opisthorchis felineus. Next base: position 116,363 of record SJOL01002096.1, on the reverse strand, counting down.
CAATCCAACTGCCAAGCTCGGCGAACAAACCAACAACCAAGCAGCGCACCCGAGCTACCTCTATTCCGCATCATTGCTACATTACTCTTTAATCTCTAAGCTACATCAGGCTCGGGTGCCCCCAGACTTTCATTACAGACTGATTTTGATCGGTCTAACGCAACGAACCGGTTCTTGACCTGTAATCCGGCTGTCAATATCCTTGTTTGGGTCGTTTACACTCAGCGACCATTTTCATAACACAATCAACCAAATCAGTAGTCGAATGGTTTCTACGTGTTTGCGAGCTCTATACCCCTCGCATCTCAACACTGTTTCTATGGCTTTAAGCCTAGCTCAGAATGAACCTTTCCAAAATTGTCATTGGGTGAACAGCTCTTGATGTGTCTTCACTTTTCCGACCACTTCACTTTCAACTTTCCAAAGAATAACCCCCTAAGTTGGGATGGTCATCCGCGAGGTCGTAACTAATGACGAGTGCGGACGGAGACTGGATTTAAGCATTTAATTGGTCGAACGATATCGGTGCATTCCTCTGTATCCAGTGAGTAACGAAAACACTCATCACCCTCAAAGAAGCCCAAATTTTTGCCACATTAATATTAATACTCATAATTATTGTCACTAATTACTTAATATTAATTATCGATACTGGTGATATCATTATATTATTAGTAATGTTAATAGTAAATCACTATCTAATATGGTTATGCGCGGATCCTCTTCAACGGCGTCAGATTCTTCACTCGAAATGCCACCTCACCCACCTAAGCCACCAACCGTCACTGTTAGATTAGTTGGAGTTGAGCCACAGGTTGGAACGGGAAATATTAACCGATCGATTCATTTGTTACTCACCAGCCAATCGTATTAATCGTCCAGGTACATCTTTAGCCGAAATACCACCTGGCCAACTAACGTAGTCAATGCCCACTGTTAAACTGATCAAGGTCGAATCGCTTTCGCAAACAGGCATGATCAAATGAGTAAAAGTAATTGACCGGATTACCGCATTCTAACTGAGAGATTTGACTGATCGACAGAATGAGAAAGCATACTCATTTTTGTCTTGAATCTAGTCTAATTTTAAAGATACCACCATTGTCACGATGCTTCTGACTTTGTTGTCTTTTTCTACCCAATAGCGTCTGACGGTCAGACGACACGCCCTTATTGGTTTTTGATGAGGTTATTATCGATCTGTTGGCGCTTGCAAACGTTTCGTCATTCCTAATGCGCAGCTGATTGGGTCCTGCCTCCACTTGACTGTGGTTGTACAGTTTTTTCCCCAGAGAATCTGACACACGTTGATGTGATTGGCTAATTAGTTGGTGGATTCCTCATAATCTTTTTGTCCGTTTGCGATTCATGTACCGTTATATTCTCTGTTCCTTGCACCCGACTGGTCCTCTGACGGAGTTCCGGTTCAAGTTCTAATTGGTCCGCTTGCAAAAGATGTTGCGTTGTGGTCCAAAACTCCCAAAAAGAAACCATCCAGTGACCCAATAAAATGCAAGGAATACAGACCAAAGCCAAACACAAATTGCTAACGGGACAATAAGATAACGAATGAACCATCCTCCAATGAAACAGGCACGTCAATAAATATTACATATTCTTTGCAAAACAAGGGGAAATACCCATCCAATATCACACTAATAATGTCACCTCACTGGACGACAAAACATTCGCGAGCTGACCGCCAGGTCGACGATCATGTGATCAGTAACCAGTAAGCGTATCCGAACCAAGGCACCGTGCCAGCAAACCGTCCATTACCGTCGCCGGATTGCGCTATTAGACTGGCCAGAGTCAGCCCATGTGTTCCAATGACATACGGTCGAACAAGTGGATATGAATCGGCCATGGCGAATGTACCCGTTCGATTAGTTGGTAACCGGTGGAAATCGGTGCACATTGAGTATAAGCTTTTTAGATGAAAGGTACTGCACCCACTAAGTAAGTTCTAGAATACAGTTTTTTTAATCCACCATCTTTATCCTATAGTGTGCATAAATCTCTCCCGTGGTCAGTAAACTATGCAACTTGGACCATCAACGTCTTCTTTAGTGAATAATATGTAACGTGGCTATCAGTTGCGCTAATGTGCATGGTGATCATCGAAAGTCTGTCTATTTATTTCTATTTTCCAAGGTCGATTTGGTCCCACCTTCAGAAGCGTTGCATTTTACCAGCTCCAATCCCAGGGGAGATATCCTTACAAGCGTCACGCAGTTCGTGACACAAAAACTCCTTACCAGGCTCCCAGCAACTGGATGGCAATACCGTGAACACGATTTGACCACGTGGCGAAGTTGTTTACTGCCTGCTGTGTGATGTTTGTATGATGCGATTGTGTACAGACTGTGAGATTTCTCCATCCCTATCTGTAACCGGAAGTTCGTTTGGTTCCAGTTTTCTAATTTGTGTGCATCCGTCTCTCGGAGGCACGCCGACTTTTGAATTCGTTTGTTTGGAAAGTTCCATGGTTGCATTATAACCGCCTCTGATTTTGAAGTGATTCATTCAGACACAAAGTAGTGCCGTCCACTTTTCTGTAGCGTCCATCCGTTTTTTGTGAATGCAAAGTGTAAAGTGAATAGCTGTTTATTAATAAATGGGAGACGTTGACCTCTCAGGGCCTTGATTAACTTCAGGTGGACTGTATGGACATTCAAATCAACAGGCAGGTTCACGCGAGAGTAGCAAGTGCACCTCAAAGATGCACAATCCCTTCATTTCGTCGAATAAGCTATTCTATACCGTACGCTAAAGTCGTCCACGTAGCAAACGCCAGATAAATTGGTCGCTGCAGAGATGTGGACACTCAACCGGTATTGTATTCTTCCACAATTTATCTTTCAGATTAACATCAGCTTATCAAATCACCGTGACATGGGAACGAGGTCTCCTCAGTTTTTACACCCAGAAAGATCATAACGCGAGTCCCACGGGAAAAGTGAAAAGTTGTTACTATAGGGAGATGCTCGTTTTGGACAGTTTATCCGTCACTAGCGGAACAAGGAAGAATGGGTCAAAGTTCTTACCGTCTGTCAAATTTGGTACTTGGCATAGGCTGCTAAGCCTTTCTACTCCCTTTCTCTTTTATTGAACAGTAAGATCGATTCAACAAGCGGCAGTCGATGGTGTTTTTTGTCTGGTCAATATTAACCAAATCTCAAGTCTGAGAAGGATGAATTCTAACGAAATCTATCACGATTGTTTCGATTAGCAAAGAAAAACAGATATTAGCGAAATACACTCATTTGCAAACAAATTTGTTTTTTTTTTCGAGAGACTCACCTGGAACCCAGCTGAATCCCTCGTTTGTGATGTTTCCAGGCAACTGAATGTGCTGCACCAGGCCGCCTCATGTTTCAGTTGCTACGATATTCGAGATGTCGCGATATATGTATATACGCAATGCACTACTCATAAGGTTGCTGAAAATTCTTTAACAGCCCACGACCGGTTTCGCCCTACTTGGGGTTCATCAGGCGCAGCACATTCAGTTGCTTAGAAACATCATAAACGAGAGATTCAGCTGGTTGCCAGGTGAGTCTCTCGCAAAACCAAATTTGTTTGCAAATGAGTGTATTTCGCTAATTTCGTGCAAGTTGGTTTCAAGTAGAACATATGGCTGACGGAAACTCAGGGACTGCGCCTACCTGGTGAGTCGTGGGTCGTAGGCTGTCGAAGAATTTTCAGCAACCTTATGAGTAGTACATTACGAAAAACAGATATTGTTATCCTGCCGGATGATGTGAATTTTTAAGTAGACTAACTAAGCCCAGAAGAAGTAAATTTAAGTGATACATTTGTAGTTAATGCTCAGTTTGCGGATAATGGGCTGCAGACTACTCGGTCGTTCGCTGAACATGGTATGTTCCTAAATAGTATGAATCCCAGTCCCGGACGCTCGTACTCTGTTACTTCGAGGCTGCCTAATGTAAAGCATAGATTCAGCTGGGTAGTGTGGCAATTAGTTACTGATGAAGGGCTTCATTTCGGGACATTTCCAGGACATGTACATAATTTTGATCATGTGACTTTACTTATCAGCTCGATTTCTTCCAAGGTCACGGACCGAAACAAAGACAGTTAATTGGCTAGTCGGACCAAACTGCCAAGGAAACCATAAAATGTTTGAAGAAACGGGGATAGCGAAGATTAGCGGGAAAGTTTAAAAGCTCTGCATTCAGATGTTAACTTAGTCCAACGAAGCCATCTGATTCGGTTGAATGCACACGGTTTATCGTCTTGAAAAACCGTGCCAGCAATGACTGATCAGGCGGTGCACACAGGTACTTTGGACACTGAGTAAACAAAAGCCTAAGGAATTACAGAGCGCTCGTAGATAGAGAAAACCTCGGCTAATTTGACAGTGTGAGAAATGGCCATGGCCTGTATGAGCTAAGTCGATCAACAAAACGGGTGAAAGTACGTGTTCGATTTGTGGAAAGGGTTGGTCGGTTGAGAAGCCTTCACCTTGAGCATATGGTGGGCGTTTCAATATGCAATTCGACCGACCTTCTTCAACATATATCTTGGAAGAATCTCATGAACCTGAATGAGATGTTAACACCATCAACAACAGAAATTCGGCGTGAGACCTCGATCCTGCAACGCAAAAAGGCACCAGGCCCAAATGGTTTGCGCCTTGCACTCTGAAGTGAGGGCGAAACCTTGCTCGGAAATCTGACCACATCACTGAATAAACTAGTACGGTTATGGGAGCGAATTCTGCAGAAAAGGCACAAAGACACCATGCCCCGGTCAGAGTTGTACTTACCATCTCCTTAGTTCGAGACTGGCAATCAAATGGCTCCATTCCTTCGGATGCCCTGTAATTACCGTTTATTTTGAACAAATGTTGATTGTGACCGTGCCCCCCCCCCACCCCCCAGAGACACCGACAGTGTCTTGCAATCAAAGGTACTCCAGCTAATTTCCTGTTCCTTATAAAGATATTGAATATTTACTTCTGTGGACGCGAGCGAACTTACTGTCAGCATTCTGCGTCAGAGTAGACTGCCCTACCTGACCATTCTCCTTCGTCTTTTATTGCTGGTTTGCTGCTTGAAAGCCTTTTTTGCTACCTCCAGTATCTCGGATGTTAACCCACAGTCATGCTGCACACGGATGACACGGCATTTTCTGGATGAGATCTTTCGGAAATCGAAATAGCGTTGCTGCATAACTAGCAAACCTTGCTACTGTCAGACCGAGTCGGACCCAATCTGGGCCATATGTCTGCAGACCAACCAGCCAATAAAGGTTAATAAGTTAGTTCACTTTATCGTTTGTGCAGTTCCAGTGGAAGACGAAATCACACGAATCGGGAAGCCGGGTAAGCTTTCACCAAGCTTCGACCCCTAGGACGCGGCTGCGATGCTAGTTTGTTTGCAACAGTGCGGTCCACAGCATGACATAACCTCAGCACCCGGTGAATATACGAACACTTTTTGAGTTTCACTGTTGAGATCTCCTGGCTGGTGGAGGAGTCGCATCAGTGATACTGAGGTAATTTCGATGGGTTTGGGGAACAGAAACCTCCGTAATAGACGGGTCAGTTACACTCTATAGGATGTGCCGTTTGGGCCACATCAGAGAACAATAAACCTCGCAGGGCTGGCTTTTGCATGTTCTACGCACAATGTAAATGGCAGCGAAGTATGCAAGCCTAGAACCTGTTCATCTGTTCGTTCAAGGCTCGTCCAAGGTGCACCGGTGGAGTGATCACATGCTCGCCTCGTCTACTAGAAACTCTCAGTACCCAATCAGGCTTGACCAATGACAGTCGATGAAATTCAATAAGGGCGCAGTATCTACCCCTTTTAGCTCATCTGTGGTGTAAGAGAACTGACGAAGGTAATACTTGGCTGGTGGTGTCAATCATTCACGGAGGTAAAGCAAACTGTCTACAGCGTATCTACTGACTAGACGTCCGAAAATTCGGGTTGCCGTTGATCCCCTACGGTAACATTTGATCAGTTATACCGGAATACGGGCATAGAATCACCCCAGTAAAACAAAGACAACTGTTCCGCTAAACTAAAACGGGAAATTGTCGTTGCTGATGGTGGGATATCCAAACAATGCGTTTTTTAATACTGGAGTTCATTCAAACTGTGCGCGTGCAATCGAATCAACGGTTGTCTCAGTGTCAACATTCAGTGTTTTGTCAATAAGGTGGGGGAACCCAGTTCATCTGTCCGGCTCATCCATTCTGTTCTGGAAATCCGAGAATCATTCTAAAATTCTTTCATCAGCCACGGTGCGCACTTTACCAATTTCGGCTAGGAATCAGGTAGGCAACCCTTCAGGAAAGCTGTTGTGGATGTAGCTGAACTGAATGGGAACCACAGTATGCTTGACCGGTTTTATCGATCTGATCAATGCTCACTCTTCGCAGGGGAATAGAGTTAGTAAAACTCAATGAAGTTTGTAAATGTGTGAAAAATATTGATTCGCCGTTTGAACTCAAGGAAACGTGAGGCCTATTTCGGTGCACTATATATTAGCCCAAGATTTTTGACGTTTAACGTCAGTTGCCTCAAACAATTGCCGGACAACCACGTGAGATGTCAATAATCAATACATACTGCCTGGATTATTGGCTGAGTGAATGACGAGTAAATACACAAAATCGATGGGTTTGTGACCAATATCCAGTACAGACTCCACATGCTTGCAGTATGTTGCAGGTGTTAGGAATGCTGAAGGCGGAACTGTACACTCGACTCATAGGCACACACAACCCTTGTCCTTTGGGGCTTCGTGCCGGTCTCACGCTAAATAAAGACTGAGAGTGAAAAACTAGAAAGTCATAGGCTTGTGATTTTCTGGGTGCAACTGTGAGCGAGGTGGCTTAGTGGTTAGAGCGCAAACTTACTGACCAGAAGGTCCGTGGTTCGAACCCGACCTCTGACTCTCGACTTCCCCTGTCTAGGCTTGGGCAAACTGGCAGTATCCCAGCCCTCGTGCTGGTGGCATGGCAGTTAGGCACCGAAAGGGAGCTATTGCTGAACGGTGATTTGTGGCTTGTTACTTACTGGTCACTTATTTCGGATGCCCACTCCGGAGTCACTAGTTATTGGTTCTGTGAGTAGGTCCAGGCGAAATTGCTCGGAATTCTCCAATTGGAACCTTCCAAACGCTTACCACATGTTCCAGGTGTGTCGTTTCTAGGGTAAAAAATTGTGGCTGTTATTTGAGTACCATCGTTTGTGTGCGTCCTCTCTCAATTCAGTCAGCGATCTGGGCGGTATATTTCAATCAATGAAAGCTGTCTGATAGTCTCGCTGACTCAATTGCATGTACTCCTTTCGATCTTGGGAGAAGGCATAGTGTAAGGGAATGGACAATCTCACGTTTCCTTCTGTCCAAAACCGCTCCTCTGAAGGTAAAGTTGTGCTTCATTTGACTAATAGTGTCTTAATCAATACTATCCTACTACTGAGATGCGTGCCGGTAATTTCCAAGTGAATTAGGTCGGCCGCGCACCTGGTCAAGCAGAATTGGTCCCGGTGTATTAGGCTCCCCACTTGTACCAGCACTGAGTAGCGCTTAACTATGGTTAAGTGACTTCCAATCAGGCAGGATATAACTCAACTATCTTTGAAGCATTCGACTCACATCACGTAATCCGGTGTTGGTCTTGGCTTACTTATTGAACCCGAACAGCCTGTTGGATGCGTTCCTGATCAGGTTGATTGTGTTTTGCAGATAGTGTGGATAGCTTTGTGCGTTTTTCAAAAGTGTTTTTTGCCCTGCAACTAAATGTGGTCTATGCTGAAAGACAGAGGGGCACAGTTGTTGCATTCTTGTTCGGAATTACCAGAAATACGCATCTCGCGGGTTTCCAGGGGTTCGAACTCGCAACCTCTTACGTTTTCCGAGTTTGAGTATCCAGCTAAATTCTAGAACTTAAATACTAAGATTCTCAGATCACATTTTTACGTATTTCTTTTTTGCAGCTTGGAGTCGCCCTCAGGACATTCCTTTCACTCAAGAACACCTAGCAACATTTCGCACGAGAATTCCACAATCAATGGATTTGAATTAACTCTTGCACTTCCGTCCCTTAGCTAACAGTTTCTGGCGTACAAAGTGCTTACGTCACTTCATCAGGTCGTTGCTTTTCCCTTTTTTACACCTGGTAGTCACGCATAACAACTAAGAATGACATTGTAAACGAGAAATTCAGGTCAGTCTCCCGTGGAAACCAAGTGGGTGTATTTGTCGAAGTAACTTCCGATTCACTAGATGATTAATTATTGATTACTTAAGCGATTGACAGATGATGATGATAGACGGAATCGTCAAGTTTTCCTAATGCAGTCACAAGATCAGTTCACCAGCACGTTCTTTCTTCCTGTGCATTTCATATGTTCTCAGCATATAACTGAAGGACTTGTTCTGTCTAGTTGTCTTACGAAGTTGATGGACAGAGATAGAGAGCAAGCGAGGTTCAGAGGTTTAGTGCACTTTCCACCAAGGGGTTTACGGTTCGATATCCAATGGATTCAAAATATCCACTCATATTAATGGTGAATACATTTGACCAGAATTGAGACAGAATTTTTCTATATACACCTTATTACTGAGTTTCGCATTGTGAGTTTTATTCCTCCTACAGTGTTGTCGCAACGAGAACGTGTGTACAGAGAGTTCACTCAAACCCTAAAAAACTGCCTCCCAGTAGGCCTTCACGACTTCTGCAAATGGGGTACTTTCTGATCTTTACTGCGTAACAAAATCCTCAAGGTCAACCCTCCAGTAACCAAAGAAATCAACGGGGTCTCCGACAAATTCAGGGGAAGGGTCAAGAGATACTGACGGTAAGATGAGCCAGAGGATGCTACTTCGTTTCCTCAGGAATGAATGTGAGTTGCGTAGACTTTCCAAGTGTAAGCAGACACCGCAGTTGATAATACTGGTAAATTTAACTCCTTTTTGTTACACCTGCGAGTTTGTTCGTAAGGAGAGCATGACATTACTTTTCAGTTTGCAAGTGAAGCTCACGAGTTAACCGGTGATGGGTATCCACAAGGGGTCATATTATCTTCTTTAAAGAGCTATGCCTTCCGAAAAACACCAATGGATATTTTGGCTCTCACGAGAATCGGTTCCGCCACATCTGTCAACAGTCCTGTTAACAATTGTATATGACATCGTATACCAGGAGACGTTCTGACAAGCTTACTTGCCGTCAGGCAGATCTGAAGGCATCTGAAGGCTCTGTCTGGTCATCGACATGGTCAGAGGACTCCCAATAATCGACGGTTTCACCTGGTCATAGCGACTGATATTCAATCAATTGTGTCAACAACGAAGCCTTCTCCGCCAGTAAATGCCGTAATCATTTTAAACAAAGACCCCATTTTCCTAGACTTCTTCAGCCAAATCCCCGGAGAATTGCTCTCGGCCTCGACCACTGCACCTCGGATAGCTTCAGAAACCTAGGGTTTTGGTTCGTATGGTGCGCGTTCCAAATAAACAAACGAGTGGTTTTTAACACTCAGGATGACATTTTAGGGGCACCAAAGTGACAACAGTGTTGGAAAAGCACATGCGTTTCAACGACAAATAATCCGAAAATGGATTGGCTTGCAAATAAATGCTTGGATTTGGAACGATCGGAGGCGGATGAAAGCACTCTGGGTAGAATGGTGTACAAAGGGTAGGGAATGTCCACTCGTGATGGACCTATCATAGGCGCTATTGTGTTTGTAGATGAGGGCAATGACACTTAGTTTGTCCAGTGTGGTTGGGTAAACATCTGAGGACGAGAGTGTGTTCTATCTCGTTGAGGTCGACAAAAAAAAACAGTTCAGTCGGTGAAACAGCACGAAAGCAATGGCAAAAACAGGAATGTTTATAGCGAACTACACTTGTTTGCAAATAGATTTGGTCTGGCGAGAGACTCACCTGGACCCCAGCTGAATCTCTCCTTTTTTATGTGTCCAGGCAACTGAATGTGCTGCACCAGGCGGCCTCATGTTTCAGTTGCTACGATATTCGAGATGTCGCGATACATGTATATACGCAATGCACTACTCATAAGGTTGCTGAAAATTCTTCGGCAGCCCACGACCGGTTTCGCCCTTCTTGGGACTCATCAGGTAGGCGCAGTCCCCGAGTTTCCGTCAACCCTATGTTCTGCTTGAACCCAAATTGCACGAAATTAGCGAAATACACTCATTTTCAAACAAATTTGGTTTTGCGAGAGACTCACCTGGCAACCAGCTGAATCGCTCATTTATGATGTCGAAGAATCTTCAGCAGCCCTATGAGTAGTGCATCACGTATAGGAATGTTAATAATTTGTGGACAGCTTCGAAATTTCAACCGGGATTTCGTTTTTTTGATGAAGGAAGGCTATGCCAAAAAGCCGAGGATAATTGTAACGCTGTTTCATCCTTAACGGGAGTCATCAGCAGTGCGCATCTCATGAATCTGCATGGGGATTTGAACCCATGAACTCTCGGCTATTTAGTGAGTATTTCCAATCCAGCGAATCATAAGTGGCTCATGACGGGGACTAATTCACACAATGAGTGAGTCCTCCATCTGAGAAGTCATCACTCGAGGAGCCAGTCAACATGTGACCACGTGATGTGAATTCCGTGAATGGTGGATGGATGGTCCTACGTCCTCTTCAAGCGCAAATAAATCACACTGCTGACCAGCCTGTCCTGGTTGAACGGTTAAGTTCTCAAGCTACCAGCCAGGAGGCTGCGGGTTCAAAACTTACTTGAGTTTCATAAGATTTCCAATAATGATTAAACAGCTGCCTGGAGTAGCGGCTGCTTTGAATGGTCGGACAAAATTTATTGAGAAACCAAAATGACTTCACCTCGTAACTGTTTCTTATCGGGAAACTCTACCCCAGGGAAAGCCAATGAGGGCGAAAAAGCCCTGAATCGCTGCATAACTATATGCCCTTGTTAGTTATAGATGACACTGCATGTCTCGTGAATAACTGGAGAGATTTGCACCAGGGATTTATGGACAAAAGATGGATTGTTCCATCATTCATTTGCGGATGATTATCCAGCAACGAATTTATACAGTATCAGAAGAGAACGTATCGCCACTCATGGTTCTGTCACGCAATTCATCTCACATGATTTAGCGTTAACTAGATTCTTCACAGGGAAGTTCTGACTTTTTATCAGGCTGTCTCTATTTCGGGTTTCATTACTTACCTAAGTTTCATATTCAGGAAGTTTCGATGTTTCCCATACTTTAAAGTTTTCATGTGGAGACGAATCTAAAATTCTTCAATTCAACTACCTCCCCTGCTCGGGCTAGTGTACACCGCCAAGGCAACAGCTGATTATCACGTGACTGTATGATGTCCCTGCAGTTGATTTTTCTCGCATTTCTCAAGACTTATTTAATGTCATTAGGGTGAGTATGATACCAGCGGGGTTCAGTGCCAGGCCAGTCGCTCAAATTGCAGCACCCATCAATCCGCTCACTTTACACAAGCAATAGAAACGGAAAACATGGACCTACATTATAATAGGGAAAATGCGACAAGTTTTACCCCAACAGGCGCCCTCCGAAAAAAGCAAATCCCCAGAGGGTACACAGTAGTGTTCCCCTTCAGGCGTGAATTGAGTTACGATCCCGCCGAAGGGACCATGTGAAGTCGAAGACTGGATGGACGATCCATGCTCAGTCTCTGAATTAAATGACAGCTGCTCAGCAGTTCCGTCACTTATTTATCGTGTGCGATTTGCCGACGTGAATCTAGTTTCTTTAATTCTGGATGTCATTTGACCTTCATGAGGGGAGGAGGGCTTTTCTGCTTTCTTTAAAGAACGCCTACCTGTACAATGAATTTGTGAATAGAACCAATTTCCACGGGTACCACTGGGCAACCTGTAAACTATCTCCCGGAGTGACTGCATTGTTTTCAAAAGTGAGCATGCCCAAAGATATCGCTTTACCAGGTATATAAGTGTGTTTGCATCGGTTTCCTACACATTGTTTTCAACGCACCAGCATCGGGTGCCATCCAGTTGTAGGTTCAGATGGCCCCAAGTCTCTTCCAACCTAATGCCTTCCATTTGAAGTTCTTGATAACGGGAAGGATATCTTGATCCAACTTGATGTGACAATTCAGATGTGTCGGGTGTGCTAGGAACACGCTAGTCTTACATGTCAGATGTCTGGAGTCCAAGCCCCGGCACAGTCAAGGTTATATTCACTGCTGATGAGCTCTAATAGGAGGGAGAATCGAGTCAGATGCTTCCCGTCTTTGTTGTGGACTCACTAGAGTAATTGCGCCAGGACACTAGAAGGACTGTTCAAACGAGAGTGATGTGAATGTGAACAATGCAACTTAACCCGTTTTTCACCGGAAGTGTTGTCCGTCCCAATCTAATAAGTCTGTGTCACTTTCATACTTTCACTCAAGCGTCACCGCCGGCCGTCGCAAGTAACCGGGGAATTGCATCAGCCAGATTCAAGTAAAAATTGAGAACTATACTGTCTTTCTAAAATATTCATCTAAAGAATCGACAAGAGCACATAGTTTATTCAAGTATGAACCTGTTCCGCAAGCAATAATTCGGATGTTGCTGGAACACACCGGAATAGAAGTGACTGAAGTTGCATGTCCAACTATATGCAACACTGGTGATTTCTAATGGGGACACACTTGGTTTAAATGTTTGCTATTTGATCAGAACGAATCTGAATGATGTGGACACAGTTTGGACAAATCTCGTATCTTCTCCCACACAATCCAAACAACATCGCGCGATTCTCGTTAAGCTGAATCCGATATGGACAATAGCAAACCAAGTGTTTTTCCTAGCTGGTCCTCCTATTGAACATGTTTACGGCCATAAAGCAGGTGAACAGCAACATTTGCATGTTATTTGCTCAAGACTTCAAGAAGTCATTTGTGTCAAATTCCTGATTGTTTGTCCATAAATGTTCTCCTGTACGAGGAAATCGCAACACTTTGGTAAACATGTGCACTATTTTTTGACCATGTTTGCTTTTGGACTGTTGATTCAAGTCTGTCAATCGTCCACACCCAGAGGTCAGTTTTGACAGTGACGATTTGTCAGGAAAACTGCTCCTCATGTAAACCAATTTGCATCCAAGTCAGGCGAAAGAAGTTTCTGCGGAATATGACCTTGTCATTCGAGAAGACAAACATAATCCTGGATATCGACAAATACACTCATTTGCAACTCCATTTGGTTTTCACGGGAGACTCAAGTGAGTCTCTCGTTTATGATGTTCTTCAACTGAATGTGCTGCACACAGGCCGCCTCATGTTTCAGTTGGTACGATATTCGAGATATCGCAGTATATTTTCATGAAGGAAACTACTCACAAGGTTGCTGAAAACTCTTCGACAGCCCACGACCGGTTTCGCCCTTCTTGGGGCTCATCAGGTAGGCGCAGTCCCCGAGTTTCCGTCAACCTTATGTTCTACTTGAACCCAAATTGGACTGATTTCGACAAATACACTCATTTGCAAATCAATTTGCTTTTCACGGGAGACTCAAGTGAGTCTCTCGTTTATGGTGGTCGTGGGCTGTCGAAGAGTTTTCAGCAACCTTGTGAGTAGTTTCCTTCATGAAAATATACTGCGACATCTCGAATATCGTGCCAACTGACACATGAGGCGGCCTGTGTGCAGCACATTCATTTGAAGAATGTCATAAACGAGAGGTTTTAATAGTCTCGCGTGAAAACCCAGTTGATATGCAAATGAGTGTATTTGTCGTGTAGTTGAAGTCTCGTTGCCCCTGAAATTTCGCAGATTGTCCTCAGATTGTCTGGATGATACCGATTAAACCTCCCAGACAGCCGTCAACGTGGCTTGGCAAACAAGTGACTAGTATTTCATGGTCGGATCGGCGGAAAGTTGGTTGCCTGCGCATTGAACAGAAGTCCCTGAAAAAGTGGAGTTTTAGCTTGCTTTCACATGATCAGTTTTGAATCTAGGGCAGCTGTTCAACGATTGCAAGTCCTTTTGTCCATGGTTGCTATTGGTTTTTGCGGGGGTTGCTGAAGGGACAGTATTCGGTTTTTTATGTTCATCCGTTTTTTGCTTGGTGTGCTAAGAAACATCCTGGTTTTCTCTCTACTCTGCCTTCTTGCAGTGGAGAGTCTGTCATAGTTGCGTCGGAAGTTTTCAACTTCCGAAACTTGTCCAGAATGTGAAAGTCAGTATTGATTCTTCTGCGGTTATAAGTTGCAGGAACATTTTCTCACTGATAGAGTGCACATGTGTTTCCACTAGAGATGGAATGCCTGAAGTGAGAAAACACCACGACCAGGAAGTTTCGTCTGGGTGTGAATTCTATACACAGTGTATGCTCAGTTGGTTGATGTATTGTCAAGTGTGCGGAAGGATAGCCTCAGTGCCATATGAATGATCTTTAGATGGAGGTCAACAGCCGAGTAGGGTCATCATTCTCTGGAGCCAGGTAGGTTGCCATCAAAAGTTACCTGATAGATGGAGAGTCTAGACAATCTAGCATTATAATTTCAGACTAGCCAGTAAACTTTTGATATTGTAATAGTTTTATTCCGATTCTACGTCGCGCGCACTTCCGTGAGGGTTCCCAAACGCCCAGAGTTCATGGTGTATTCATGATACTTTCATGGCATAGCGTGAGCAAAGTCACTTCACCGAAAGACTGACATAACATGAACGTTACAGGACATTCGAAGGAAATGTGAAATTGTAGAGACGTAAAACCCATTCGGAGAGATACACGTGATCTTTCGTGGGGATGGAGGAAAACACTACGAACTGTTGTTCTTCAGTTCACCGTAGCCAACTTCGGGCCACAGAGTTGAAGGGTACAAGAAATAAGAGGGAAACATCAGAGCTGCTGGACCGAACAAGCTGTGTCTGCAACGTATGTGGCCCTGTTCGTCCTGGTCGCATTGGATTGATCCGCCATCAGCGGACACACAATGATCCAACAGCCGACAAACTGAGTTACTCAGACCCACCTTAGCTTTCAGGGGTTCCCACTGGACCCAGCCTGCAGCATTGCTGGAGTTGACTTCCCGTGATCATCGCGGTACAGGCCAAAACCTATGACAATAGATTAGCAGACTGAGTGATTCAATGAGTTAAGCCCGCGAAGGCGCCAATACTGACCTTCAGTGGTCATCATCATGGAGACTAAGATGAATCACGGCTAACTCCAGAAAGCCATACGGATGCATTCTGGGTTCGGCCTTGCAGTCCCCAATCTATCCGAGGCGGCAACCGTTGGGTCCACCTGCTAGACTATTTCCATCTATGTCAGCAAAGCTCTGCGTTAATGCCCCGGAAAGTCGGGGACTTTAAGCTTACAACAGTGCTGGAAGTGGTTCTCTGTGACCATTGTATTATAGACAGAGTTGTATGATATCCAGCACTAGCAGGCTATATGCGTGTGTCTAGGGTGCATTTGTATACTCAATGAGTTGTGTCCACCGCCCTTACCCAAGCGAGCTGTCAATGATTCCCAACGAAAAGGGTTTGTTCTGGTCTTCAGGCGGGACACTGTTGTTCATTGCTATCTCACGTCTATTTTCTCCATGGTAAAGTACACTGTACTTTATCGTTTTGAGTTGTGATCTAATATATCCTGTTTTACTATAATTACTATTAGTAATATCATTATTTCGTGTGTCCCTCCGACAAGACCTCAATCAGCACTCCGCACAACACTTTCCAATCGTTTACGCCAAGGGGAACTCAAGACGGACTGTCTTGACTGTAACAAGTAAGCAGGCGATGAAGATGCGGTAAAGTCACATCTCCGTTGTGAGGAATTAGAACACACTAACTCCGAAATAGCCGTTGTGCTTTGCGACAACTTGAGAGAGCTAGTACTCCGTCAGTCCTACTCTGTTCATGTAAGTGTAGTCTATTGGAGTTGAAAACGTCGTCGCGAGTTGTTTACGAATAGATAGTCTATTTTCTAGTGTCGAGACATTGTGTCTGGTCTGCATGAATGGTCTCCCATCAGGTGAATAGGTGTTCTGTCTAAAGTCGAATTAAATGTTTAAATTAAATATCTCTCCACGGTGATTTTGGTCTCCTCCTACCCTGTAGACAGTTAATCAAATGCTCAGCTAACAACTGCTTGAGACAGTGGTCCGGTGTCATTCATTTTGAACCAAATAACTAGTGCGGCTTATCCCGGATTGACATGTTTTCAACCCCTCTTAGAAGAAAATTGAGTAATCGAGACACATTCTAACCGAAAAAATACGTGCAAATTTTCGCAGACTTTGTTGATAAAAGCATCAGGTGACTCGAAAGAAAGGCCAATTTATCGTCCACATTCGGTTTTCGCGTACAAATAGAGACAATGGAATGAACGGTGATTTTATGTTCAGTTGTGGATGGTGACTGCTACAGGCGCGTTTGTGAAACCTTCTGAATGCGAAACTGGTTTCCGATGATCGGTGGATAGGGCTCTGCCGAGGTAACAAATATCTGAGCAACCCACCTCTGTCTTTATGGTAGATCCTGGCTCAGTTTGGCAAATTTTCGGCAACCATTTTCTGTGAACCAAACCGGGATGCAGTGAACGTAGTCGTCCGACGCCTGAAAGTGTCAGTCAAGAGTACTCGTCGGGAAAAAGCAGCTTAGGCCCTTCGTCTCATGTAACATTGGTTTGGCTGGTGGGCGTTTCGATTTGAGTGCGGGAAAATCTGGGCAATCTGATTAAAAATAGCAAGTTTTGAATTTCGGAACAGCTTCACATATTTGCAGCCAGTTCCAAATTGAATAAAGGTGGCTTGTTTCATTCCGGTGTCAACGTTGAAATCTCCAGATGCAATTTCATGGGTTCGAACTTTTGCCTCCGTCACAAAGTAAATAGAGATGGGGAAAGGGGGATAAATTTTTTAGGTAGCCAAACTTGCATAGTATTTCAATGTTCACCGAACCAAAGGCCTATATAAAGTCAACGAAAATTTCATGCGGCGGGTGCAGGTTCCGCACATTTCTGGCCTACATGCATCAGTGAGGAAACCGGGTAAATGATGTGCCTCTGAAACAGTTTCGTCCAATCTGTCCGCGTTCATCTAATTTCCCCGGAATAAGGGAATGGGTTTCACCAGTACTACTGATTGGGCTGATTCCTTGATACAAATTCAAATATTCTCCCCTGATATAATGTTATCTTATGGGCAAAATCGCTGCATCGCGTTAGTGGATTCGAACTTTTGTCATCCTTTGGGCGTCCACCAATACTTGGTCGTAAACTAATGAGCTATTCGACTGTATTGATTAATATGTCAACGCGACAGCTGTTTCCTGCCTCCGCATGTCGATTCTCATCAACCCACACAACTCTTCCCGATTGTGACATCACTTTTCACTTCCGTCCGTTTCAAATTATCGCAGAGGATAGCCAGTCGCACGCCCCGATTCCTGCCATCTAGTGGGGTTGTAGGTTTTTTTGGAACTGTGATTTCCTGCCACCGTCGGTCTGATTTCCAACTTGGTCCAAAACGATAGAATATTTCGCCGTCCCCGAGCTACGCACGTTTTACTAAAATTTTTCGCCTAACTTCTCCTGAGAACTGATCACACGTCTAAGAGAAACGCCATTACTTTGGTACACCTCCCCCCCCCCCCCCCCATAAAGACAGCCTCCGCACAAAGGCTAACTGTAACCGTCATTCTTCCAGCAAAACAGGGAAGATAAATTATCGGTGACACATGCCAGTATTCTTTGTACAAACAGCTGTGTTTTACATACTAGCCCTTGTTCGTGTATTGCTTGCTGGTATTAGATGTCATTTGACACACATCCCCACTGACAACAGCGTCGAATCTAACTACGTAGTACGCTTCATCGATCGATCACAACCTAGAATCATAGCATACATCATCCGCATAAAATGCGCTCACCATTTGAGCACCGGTGAAACTGACTTGCAAATCCTTGGTGAGATTCGGATGAAGATCTAGTCGTTCATTTTATTTGACGGCTCCATCTCATCCGGGCCTACCTGAATTTGCCAGCTAAAACGATATCGCAGCTACGTAACATACCCATCAAACAAACGAGCCGTATTCATCCATCGTGTATACAATTGTCCGGACTGCTATCGAAATGAGCCGATTGGGACTGGACGCACTGACCACGTATGTATCTGCCAAGCAAACGCTCACGAAAGACAACTTGGAAGCATAAGACCTTGGAGTAGAAACGTTTGAGATGATAGAAGCTTGACTGGGACACTCAAGCCCTGCTGGATCAGCTCAGCTACTCAAGGTCTGGATATGCGACTTGAGCTTATATACTGTCGCTCAGAGGGCCATCGAAAGCCCCGACATATTTTTACATTATACCGTACCTGTACTTCCTTCGACAGGACATGAAAAAGCGCAATAACATGAGTCCGGGCGATCGACCCGGGCATACGATGAACGTTTAAAGCTCCGTAGTTTGGAAAGTAAACGACCAGGTATGTTCGAATCCGTTTTGGAAAGTGTAACAGAATTTCATTTTTTGGCGGGTAATGTAGAAGCTTCGGAGAAGTGCTACTTAGCCATAATTAGCCAGGCAGTTTGGATAGCGATTACGCCTGTATTTTGGTTCAGCAGTACTCAGGGCACATGCGTCCGAACCACGAAGCCATGGATCTTCCGTGATGGTGTAACATTCTTTCGATGCCCAGCTGCTATGCGACTCGAAGGAGGCACGAGGGCTGAAACACTACCAAGTTGCTAAAGCCTAGACAGGGGCAATCGAGATGCTCGGACCACGGACCTTCTGGTCAGTAAGTTCGGGTCTTAACCACTGAAGTATCTCGAGGGACTCAATCCAATAAACTACCAAGACACCGCAAGCTGTGAGGTAGTTAATCGCGAAGGGCTTTGTTTGTTCGGAGAAACCCGGTATTTGGAGCGCAGCCAATTGAGACGAAACGGTACGATTTCGGTCCAGATCGTGACAGTAAAACATGAATAAGAGAATAGACCAATCTTTTGCTGTACTGACCGACATCCTGGAAGAGGATATCGGTCGGAGTGGGACGCATGAGAGATAGAGGATGAAAGACAACGAAACCTGGACGGATGAACTCATAAAGAACGTAACTCAAAAAAAATAATCGAATCATATGGATGGATAGAGGGAAGGAAGGAACAAACAAACAGTGTCTGAGAACGAACAGGAAACAGTGTGAGGTGTCTTTCAAAACAACAGTCGGATTGGATATGAGAAAGCTCCAGGAACAGCCCAACCAGATGGGAGCAGATCACGCAATCGCGCACAAGACAATTAAGGAATCATGTTGATTTGAGAGAGGGAACGGGTAGGTAGTAGGCGCTGTGCCTAGGGATATAAAACCTATAAAAAGCATGAAAATAGGTGGGCGACGGGCAAGTACGAGCAATAAATAGATGCACATCAAAAATTCTCGGCTGCCACCAATTGATTGATTATCTGGTCAGTAAACACGTCAGGTGGGCAGGCATCGAAATGAATTGAGAGCGAATAAGACAGATAATACGGTTTACGGGAGGGACGGAGCCGCACGTCGGACTTATTTTACGTTGGGAAGATGGAATGGCTGGAAGAACAGAGTATGAGAATGAAATGTGCCGAAACTGAAAACAAGCGAGCACGAGGCTAAAGGCGGGGAATTCGGCACGTCTGGTGTCATGTACTTTTCTGTGCAAAAGGAGTACACAAAGGACAGAAGAGAGAGAGAAAAAACAGATGTTCAAACACTTGGTAAGTTGTTTGAGATCTGTGCCCTGTTTGGTGTGTTTGCCTGACCAACTGCGATCGACTAGCCGAGGTGTTGGTTTGTCATGATGAACCGCGAGCGAAACGGCGAAAGAACGACAGGATTGTAATAAGAGTATCGCGCCAAGGAGTTCCTGTGGAAGGGATTGAGGAAAGGTTGGCGAAGGGTACTCCACTGAGACTGTGGATCAGTGGTTCGGAAACGTACACCAAGATGAAGCCGACAGCCAAGACGATGGAAAAACAGAGCGCAAGAGTGCTGAAAGTGGAGAGAGTGTGTGTGTGTGTGTCAGTTGGTGTGAGGTCGTTCAGATTAAAGCTGAAAATAGGAATTCATTATCGTAAATGACGGGGGGGGGGAGGTTGGTCTTACGATCAGCGCACAATGGAGGTGCTCAGATAACAGTATTTCCATAATTTTATGCAGACGTCTTCGAGTAGTAAACACGGGAATTTTACAGTGTAAAATGTGACACCGAAAGATATATAGCTCAGTGGTTGAGGTACCAGTTTATGGACCGGAAGGTCCGTGGTTCGAACTCAACCCCTGGTATCTCGACTGCTCCTGTCTAGGCTTGAGCAACCTGACAGTATCCCAACCCTCGTGCCTCCTTCCGTTGGCATAGCAGCTAGGCACCGAAAGGATGCTACAGCTGTCGACGATCGATGTGGTGCGGTTCCAATGAGGGTGATAGAAAAGAAAACAGGCGCGGTTGCCGCACATACACACGCCAGGAACAGACATGGGGCCATTGACTGAACCGAGAAAAGCGATACACAGTCGGTTTGGTACTCGACATAGCGACTGCATAGCTGGAAGGCAACGACCGAAGTAACACACAAACACACACTGAGTAAAATTTCTGACACAACCCGCCATTGGTTTACCGAATATGATCGCAGCTTAAAAGGTCACAGACATGCCACACATGTACAAAACAAACGTGTGTGTTTGTAAAATGATCCAGACAGACGATGGAGGAATAAACTTAAGGAATGTGCCTGGTTCAACATTCCAAGTAGTAATAAGCTAGGTCAGCATGTAAGCGAACTGAGAAATAACGGTAATTCAAGCGTCGGGGATCACGTATTCAAAAACCCACGTCTTGGACTGAACAATTTTCATGAACCAGAGAATCCCACTTACTCGATCGGTGCTCTACCGAGGATTCCCTGTTAGTCTTAGATGCTTGAATGATTCAACACCTCTGGGGGGTGAACTCCAGCCACTAAAAAGCAGCTAACCCGTCCGACAAACAACAAGTCGGTGGTCCGAGTTCACTTGAGGTGTTTTCCATCCGACTGCATGTGCATACACCAAACTTCTACGTCCAAACGCGAATACATTGGTCCACGCGGATTCATCCTAACATCAGCTATCAGCTGAAGTACGAAGCTAGCAACCAAACTGGAGGAAAGTGTTAGTTCTAGGTTAACCCACTCCCTGAGTGCATTCATACTGAGGTCTTTTCTAATACAATGGTGTCCCCGCAATACAGAAAACCATTGGCGCAGAGCAGAGTCATTTTTTTCTCTTGTGACAATAAGTTTCTAATCATGCAAACAACCGCAACAGTATCCCGAATGAGTTATACTGGATCGTGGCGCAGTGGAGGATCGTCACCGACTTAAGCACATGCAGTAGACGATACAGTATTACCGTTACCTCAGGTATGGCACCTTGGAAAAATTCCCGGAAGTTTTCGGTGTTGAGTGTGGTTTCCACCATGCAGTTCTTTCGCCTCTCGGAATCCAAGGTTGTCGTCCACTTTTCCCAATGACTTATTGTGGCATGCGCTCCGAAAAATGTCTCTAGTCGAATACGCAAATACTATAGTTTCCATAAGTGTTTGGGGTGTGCAACTGAGATTTCATGCTGAAATAAAACTCGATCTAACCCGAAAAACTCTAGAGACACCGTATAACCATTTCATTCTGGCTGGAAATCATTGGTTTTGCGCGTCCCAAGATCGCCTCGTTATTAGCAGAACATTGTACCTTTGGGCACCGAAAGGTAAGCGGCGTGAGTGAATTGATTTGAGACACGGTATAGTCCTACCATTTTTTACTTATGTAGTTCACGTCATCCAATCCAGTGTTGACTGATTCCTCCAGTAACGACCAATTAGGAGATTGCGGGAGTTTCCTTCTTTTTTCTGACTACGCTGTGTGTACTAATCGGGTAGTGAGGAGTTTGTGAGGTCGGAAAATACCGTAGTCCCTCCGAACACAGGACAATCAGGTTGACAGATCGTAGGTGCGAGGTCACGTGGGAGCAAACATTAACACACACGACTGGCGATAAAACGTTTGCAACTTAATTCCCAAGCTGGGCGGACAGATCAACCCGCATTATTATGCTTGCTGACACTGGATTATAGCCGACTACAGGTCATCAGCATCCTGTGCACCGAACAGCCAACAACGCAGCATCACGACCAGTTCATTTGATTATAAGATTGCAAACCCACTTATAGTGCCTCAACTTACGTTGGAGTAATCATCATTTATAAAGACAGACACTAAAAGTACCACTTTTCGCATTTGACTATAAGGCGGAAACAGAGACGAAATTAGCGGAATCAGTGTGGGTTGGGCCAGGGGGCACTAGAACCACATCAAAATAAGCATCACCGAAGGAAAGCAATCCTAGTCACTTCTTCGAACTGTCACATCAGATCGTGAGCACTGAAACAAACATTTTAAAATATCGTTCTTCAGACAGGGGCAATTCTAGTCTCAAGGTCACCCAAGGACGTGTTACGTCTAAGTACGCAGGTATATTAAATGGTTCGCATGTGGTGGCACTCAGAGGTGGGAGACTACAGCATGCCTGATGGTTCACTAGCTGCTCGTCTAAGGGGCGGAAATACAAATCGACTCCAGGGGACTGAACGGGAATTATATTCGGAATCCACTGGCCACAATGGTCATTCTGTTCGACTGTTCACCGTGAATTCCCTGTTGCCTTTTAGGTGGCACTGGACTGTGCAAAGTCTATAGGTGCATCCTTGAATAGAATCCTTAATCACACGTCAGAAGAAGTAAAACACAAAATGAACCTGCTTAAACGTGATAAGGCACCAGGACCGAACGGTATGCATCCGGCCCTTTTCAAAGAAGGCGGAGAACTCCTGTCTGACAAAACCTATTGGCGCTACGTTGAGTGAAGAGAAGGCGCCTATGGAATGGGACATTATGAGAGTCATTCCTGTCTTCAAAAATAGTGTGCGAAAACCACCGCGCCGTCTTCCTGGATGGTTAGACACATTAACAAATATGGCCCAGTCGCACACATGCATCCAAGCTGTTCCCTTCAATGCATAGCTTCGCCTCCCGATCTTCCCAAGGGGAAGTCTACTGACGCTCCTGTGTTGACGCAACAATTATATCAGCTACCGCCTCTAATGCGTAGCTATCCACCCGTACCTCCGAAGATACTCGGCTAATGAAACCGCGGCACCTATAATCACTGCACGAAATGAACGCAGTTTTTAAAGCTGATGATGACGATGATACCATGTGTCACGACTACAATAGTCCCCATGATAAGATGTTCCTGGTAGTCGAGATGCATTCGGCTGATCTGGTCGGGACACAACAGTGGCCCGTATGGTATTAGATGCTGCGATCCGGGACATTCACGAAGCCGGCTCATTCCCTCGTAGGTGTCATTCGCAGTACGGTGAAGTAGCAAGCACCATCAAGCGACATGTCGATTTAGGGTTCTATGTCCTTCCGACCTCCAAAGACTGTGGTCATGGTTTTGTGACGACAATCACCAACTTTTGAAAGGACTAGTCCTCCGAATGAACAACACTTGCTGGTTCCAGTGAATGGTAACGGTTCATTTCGAATGTGCCACAATCAGTCGGTCCACTGATGTCGTCTCCTCGGGAGGTAACTGTGTATGTATCAAACAGACGGCTCCAAATTACCACCTGACAGTTACAGATGTTCGCAAATAACACTCCAAATTAATTCCATCTTCCTGCGACATCTTATTGCTAGGTTTTTCTGTGAAATTCGGCTCTGGTTCGACAGCAGACAAAAATGGTGAGGCGTTTTCTCCTCCTATAGAGGAAGCGTCCCCAAATGTCACTGAAAAGTAGTCGGAAACGAAGTCTGAAGAAGTCCCGAACTTTGGAGGAATTTTCATAGGGACAGCACATTATATTATCATTACCAGCGCTCCAAGAAACTTTCCGCATTTGACGACATGAAACTCAGTGTTTCTACTCTCTTCAGCCACCGGAACTCACGTATTCTTAGATTCACTGAGGCCGCTACAATCAGTCCTTTAAAGCCTTCATTGGATGTCCAAAAGAAATTGGACTTAACATGTATGCTGTCTCTCTTTATTGACCGATCAGTCTGTGAGTACGGGACTAATCTCTGCGTTACACAAACTACAAAAATTTCGTTTTCTTTTTATTGGCAGTTTGGTACTGAAGAGCCAACACGAAATGCGTTCAATGCGTGCGATGTTTAACTTAGCAAGCAACTGTTCCAGATTGTTTGCTGGTAAGGTGAGGAGGTTGGGGTTTCAAATATGGACTTTGCCCGTGTTGTGTCAGCAGCTCGGAAGTACGAGCTCACCACCACTTTCCAGCTGAGAGCTCCAACACCCAGACTTTCAGCAAAGCGGGCCAATGAGCAGTGATCAATTCACCCCAATCATCGAGTAGACACGCAATTCTCGACACGTCATTTGATGTTGACAGGCTTTGAGAGTGAGGACTTCGTGGCACAAGGTCTACACGATCAGCGGAAATTTTTCACTTCTAGACATACTACTTCTGTTTTGCTAGCAGTGAGCAGATTTTGGTGGATAAAACCAAACTGAAGCTTCAGACACACGATTATATCCGGATATCCAACACGAAATCGGGTAAAAGATCAACCAAGCTCACGATGATGACAGAACAGATATTTTGCTATCTAAATCTTTGAGAAAATCAAATATAAACATGTGTTTAGGTTGGTCTAGTCTGGTGCCACCAACAAAAATGCGTCCATGAACGCTGAAGCTATTGGTTGCATTTTAGGACCGCTTTATCGGACGGCTTCTGACATACAGACCCAATTTTGAGAGAATAAACACACGGGCAGTATTCAAAAACACACGATTTGGTGTTTTGTTTGACGCCTGACGACCTTCCAACTGAACGATATATGCCACATAACAACCTTCCCCCCCCCCGCATCAGTTGACGAGTGGAACACAATTGATTCAAAAACTCACCGATTTTCTGTTACAACGGCACCCAAATTGAGACACCGAATGAGCACTTGTAGCAACATGGTCAACAGCGCAAACAGTGAGACACACATATCGGTCAAGTAGTGTAGGACTTTGTGTCGTATTCGGGACAGTTCGGAACCATTGGCAACAGCTCCGCCATGTTGTTCAGACGGCTTTTCAATTATGGTAACCTGAAAACAGAAAAAGAGCGAAGTTGATAGAAGCCAAGTGTATTCGGAGAGGCTCGAAATGAATAGATACTAACCAACGGGGGGGGGGGGGGGTCGAACCACGGACCTTTTAGTCAGTAAATTCGCAATCTAACCACTGAAACATCTCGCCACTCTACTATGCACAGATTTACCTGTTCAATTAAAACCCCTGTCTGTCTTATCCCACATGACATGACATAACACGGTTAGTGAAGGAAACAATCGTTAACTTTCTCTCCGCACCTTCAGAGCTTAGTGAATCAAGCAGGTAAAGCGGGTTGGCTCCATTTGATTTGATTTTACTTCAGTTCACTGGGGACAGGAAGAATGACGGAGGACAGTAAAACATTGTAGACAGTTTAGTTTACTAATGTCCCCATGAGTAGGGATTAGAACGACCACGCGTTGAAGATGCTAGCTCTAACGGATGAGTACCATTTTGCCTGTATGCATAAGCCATGTACAGCATTACCACTTTCCATTAATGTCTCGTTCAGAGGGAACGACAGATATCAACACAATTTCTGAGTTCGAGATGGCTCAAGTGGTTAGAGCGCAAATTTACTGACCGGAAGGTCCGTGGTTCGAAACCGACCTCTGCCTCTCGACTTTCCCTGTCTAGGCTTGGGCAACTTGGCAGTATCACAGCCCTCGTGCTTCCTTCGGGTGGCACAGCAGCTAGGCACCGGAAGGGTGCTACAGCTGAACGATCATGTTCCAGTTGGCACGATCATCATCATGCTGAGTTCGTCGGTCAGAGCCACCATACTTTGTTGCCAAGTCATTGGCTCAAAGGCGCTGGATAAAACGCACCATACCTGTGTACGAGCGAAAAGGACACTGCTATATAGACCGTCCTCTGTTAAACAAAGGAGCAGACCTATAAGGTTAGATAAGCTGGACTACTTCAGGCTACTGGCTTGGTTAAACCAGGGTAATAGCCCATAGACATCGATAGCTAAACACGAAAGTACTCGCCTTACACATTTTCTGCGTGTGCTTGCTGTGTAATAATGACCTGTGGATTTTAAATTCACGGCTTGCTGTTTTCGGAATTCCCGAGAAACGCATACAAAAAAGTCAGCAATACAAAAGTAACTATTCACAAATAGTCGAACTTTTCAAGAACCCCAGGCACGGGCTAAACCAAACGTGTGGTTACGACACTCAGCTTGTCAGCTGACAAAGGTACACGTGGAACGCCGAGAAAGCCAAGCACTGGGAGCAACGGACTAACCTATTCGCTGACACGCAATGAAAGCGATAGTCTGTGTACGGAGGTACCAATGACTGTGTACTTGGACCACCTCTACCAGTGTGTTGATGGGTTGTCCCATAACGGAATCTTCATCCGAACTGAGAGGTGCTAGTTGGTTGGATTGTTTCCCAAGTGCTTAATCTAAGACAACTAAAAAACGGCTGGTTAGAATGCGCTTACAATGGATAGGCCAGAGCAAAAGACGGTCACCCAAAAAGTAAACCAACCAACTTATAGTTATGGGTGTGACTGACGAATGAGACACAGGCCACAGAAAAACATATTATTTCGAGCGTGAGTTTGTCCTGAATTCACTTGACAACAAAAAAACATGAGCGTTGATAATTCCACACTTTTGGGTATTAGTGCATCAGATCACTGCGTGTTTCAAAGACGAGTACAATTGTGACCGCCGTTGTTTTGGTTAGTCGGTAAACATGTTTCTGACGCATCGATTCAACCTATAAAATTCACTTAGCCTCTGCGATCGCCGATCACCGAAGTCACGACTATTGCGGAATAACGCTGAGCGGTTTCGAGTCAAGTTTTGTCTGACTACCCTGGCGACATGGCCGAGCTCGAGATAGCTCAGTGATTAAGGCGCCATCTTAGTGACCGGAAGGTCTGTGGTTCGAACCCGACCGTTATTGGAGGGCGTTTATCAAACAGTGTCAATCAGGTTTTGCATCCGCAAAGCAGACACCTGGTTTACAGACAAGAACAGTGAGATTGGTACCTATCCAATACAAGAGAGGAGTTGTCAGTGCAAAGAACGCTCATTCACACCTATTTTGATGGTGTGACTAACTGAGGCTGTCAGTCAAGGGTAGTTAGTCGATTCGCTTTGAACGAGGGAATTTGGACTTCTCCATCAGCTACGCTAGCAAAGTTTATTTACTCTAATTCGCATAGCTCTCGATTGAAAATGAACCCGCTTGTTGGATATCGAGTTATAACTGTCAATGTGCGGTTTTCCCAGATATCGAACTAATGTTTTTACTGGTGACGGACAGACAATATTAGAGTGCTAGGAGGTGATTTTAGGGCAACATTGTTTATCTTGATATTCTGGAGCAAAGATTTTTCAGTAAGCGGTTAAAAACAAGTTTTTGGTTAAGCTGCCCGAGCCAGTTGATTCCCGAGCGTCGACTGGGTATCTTCTCGTTCATCATCCGATTTTGAAAACGTATGGCCAGAATAGGCTTTAAACAGTGTTGATCAAAAACCTCTATGATGATGAGAATATCTAGGGCGCACATGACCATCCTCCACAACGAGGAAGTAAGGTAGATCAGATGGCAGGTTGATACATCCGAGACTAAATTCAATTTATATCACAATGCGCGCAGCAGCGCTTTTTTGGGCATCATCCAAGCGAGAAGTCACTTCGGCTTTGGACAGAGGTAGTCAAAAAGCACACACAGCATTATTGGTTGTTCATCACGTGGCTGTTGATCTGTTCGCCGAGCTTGGCAATTGACTTGCAAACGTTTCGTCACCATACGAGGAGACATCATCGGTGCGCAGTTGGATGGGTACCTCCTGTTTGTCCGTGTGCGTTTATATAACATTTAGAGGCTATCTGTTATCTCCTAACGTGATTGGCTAGTTCGGTGACGGCGTTTTTCGTGAAATGATTGGTCCGTTCGTGATCTTTGTTGCGTTGTAGTTTGCGTTCCTTTGAGTCGATTGGTCATCCCGAAGCCTTCTATTTTTAGTAGTTTCCTCCTCCATTTCAGCATATTCAGCTGTGGGCACATCCGCCTTGGCTTCAAAAGCGAGTGACACTTAGATAACGGTGAAAAAGGGAATGATTCGCGTTTGTGAATGCAAAACGAAGAATACTAGTCATCTCTAGTAGCAGCTAAATATTGCAAACTAAGGACTATTTGTGCAAAACCGACCGATCTGATCCCGAAACATGTAATCTAATTGCAACGAGAGTACTTCCGGTCCTCTAATAACTAAAATTAAAAACTAGTTAGTTTTGTGCGGCGGTCAAAATCGATTGTTTTTCGGAAGCAATCAACAAATCAATCATTGGTAAAGCCATTCGCGCAAAAACTAAGGTCTTGGCATTCAAACCAGTACGTTCCCATGCACTTACCCGATTCGAGATGGTTGTAATGCTGTCATTAAGGTCACGTGTCTTTGTGGTCAGCTGATATTCCAATTTGGCCCACGTGTCACGAAATTCATTGCGCAGCAGTACCAATTCACGTTGCATTGCCTGTCGAGATTCTTCGGCTGTGGCGTCCAACTTTTCTATCCGCGTTGTAGCATCTGACAGTTTTTGTTTGTGCAGTTCCTCACGAGTTTGTGCATCACGCTAAAAGTTAAGTGAGCGGAATGTTATAAATTTTCAATGGGAGGAAAGTAAGAATGACAGACCACTCTTCTCAGCTATCATGGAACGAAGTGCGTAACGAAAAAGGCTTGCTAAAGCACCCTTCCGATGGCACCAGCTCCTTGGCCGTATCGGGGTCTGAACTCCGCACGTTTGAAATGCGAGGCGAGCGTGTTACCACTTCGCTACCAGCGAACACTGGACGCATCTGGATTCCTAAGTCTGAAAGGGGTGAATATGTCCACCCTTGAGCGACGTGATTGGTTCGTCCGGCCCTTCGAACGACGACCCAGTAGCTATCCTGGTTGTGTCGATCGACTGAACCGCCTGTCACGGCTTCCCAGTCAGGTAGCGCCACAGACACTTTGAAATCGGCTGGACAGTTTTACACTGTGAATGAGTTCTGACAGGAACGAAACTCGAGTCCAGTGGTTCCGCATCCTGGAGTGGATTCGCCAGAACAATGCACCAGGACACGAGGATGGCTGTTCGAACGAGTGACGTGAGTGTGAATTTTAAATATCCTGCAGCCACCTAAAACTAAGCAAAAGTGTCCAGCAAGTTTCAAAGCGTCCATGGCGCAAACTGCGAACATCTACAAATTGCTTTTAGTATTCGTTTTATCAGTGATGATCTCTTTACGTACTTCGCTTGGTATGGTAACTCAACATGGTTTTTAGGACTTGTATATATGTTCATATGTACAATCATCTGAGGCAAAGGGAAGTGACATCCTTCCAGGTGTAATGTGAACTCCTACAATTTCGGTTCAAGTAGAACATAAGGTTGATGGAAACTCGGGGACTGCGCCTACCTGATGAGCCCCAAGAAGGGCGAAACTGGTCCTGGGCTGTCGACGAATTTTCAGCAACCTTATGAGTAGTGTATTACGTCTAAACTCCTACAACTTTGAGTTGCATGTGATGAATTCATGGATAAGTTGTACTCAGCTTTAGTACCAACACGGAAATCAGAGGTGGACCCCAGTCCTGTGATCTTCACGTCTGAACTATGTAGTATGCAATTTGCAGCCAGTACCCAAGTACCGAATCAAACGAAAAAGAACTAAACCATGGACACTGTGCGGGGGGACGGAAGTTCGTTAGTTCTTGAGTTTAGGATGAGACTCGGACACAAACGATGAGAACCGAAATAATGACAAAGTACATGCTGAATTATCCGATACAAAAGGGACCCCAAAGGACACCGGAATCTGCACTTAAAATCAGGAAAAACCAAAACTACTTATTTAGGAAATTAACAGCGAGGTATCTCAGTCGGATGCAAGGTTCGATTAAGGTGGGGTTGATGCAAGTCGAATTATAATGAGATCAAATGAAATGGTGAAATGACATCCGAGAAAAGTGACAACACATTTGGTAAACAGTAAGGAGTCAGCCACATGGTGCCGCGGTTTGATCGACTGAAAAGTTGGTATCATCTTGGACGAATTTGACAACACCAATCAGGTGTAGGTGTGCACACACACACACACACAACTATGTGTAACCAACTTGCACGTATGGTTCATAGTAAGCAACACCAGTGGAAATCCAGATAGTTCGTTAAGAACGCACAGTGGACAAGTTTGTTCGCATTCCGACATCACTGAGAACCAAACCGTGGCACGGTATCACAGGCTGTCAGGTAAATTATGCTCAAAACAAGCCGTGTGTGTGTGTGACTAATACGCCAATGATTGATGTTTGAACAAATAGTAAAAATAATCGCTCAGCTGTAACACCCTTTCGGTGTCTAGCTGCCATAGCACCGAAGGAAGCACGAGGGCTGGGATACCGCCAGGTTGCCCAAGTCTAGACAGGGGAAGTCGAGAGGCAGAGGTCGGGTTCGAACCACAGACCTTCCGGTCAGTAAATCCGCGCTCTAACCACTGAACCATCTCGCCCACGACCAGCATTAGGCTACGTGTTAATGGTTGAGTGAAACCATCTTGCTTGAACCGGTTGTACCTATGGTCACGGGTGCAGAGAACAAGCAAGAACTCAGTGAACAGTGCAGGCATTCGAACTAGGTGGTTTGAGTTGATTCTGGGAGAAGCGCTTCGGCAGATAGGTGTGGGAATGCAGCTGATCAATCGGTTCGCAAGAGACCACACAATATCATAATTCTAGAAGCAGCAACACCAGGAGTGTGAACGAAAGACGAGTCTATTAGGACCGCTTTCAGAAGAGAAGGGCTTTAAACTGGATAGCGTAGGCGGCTGTGGTAGACGACTCAGTGAACGTTTTGGGTGAAATGCGGCACATCAGCCATAATGCAGGTGGAAAATTAACACGTTTTTAACTGCCGTAGCTCGATGGTTATTCATAGTAAGGAGATGAGAGTTGGAAACGGCAAAGCCCTGAAAGCGACAGTTTGTACCAGTTCGGCAAAAACACTGTCGGTGAAAAGCGAAATCTCCAAGTGTCCGAAATTTCGTTGGCCGGTGGTGTAGATAGGCATGTATTGAAGAGAGTATATCAGTACCACGGAACACGTGATTGGGTTGTGTCAGCTGTTATCTCCAACTTCTTATGCATCCGATTCCCAAGTTCTTTATTCGGAGAGACGACAGATGGCGCCTCAGCAAGCGAAATACAGGATCCATCCAACGTCACTTATGGGAACTGGTCACCGAACCAATTGATGGACTGTCTCCCAGAAACCAACGGAGGGATCTCAGCATCATAGATTCAATATTTTCACCATACATTTGCAACACTTTGGAGAGGCCGATGACCAAAGTCGGAAAGCCATCGTTAAAATTCGACCCGCAGGGGGAATCTTCAAGTGAATGACAGCACTCCAGACCTGTGGCAACAAGGCTTTTTACTAAACCTGAGATTACAGGAAAGTCATGGCTGAAAAAATCAGCGACAAAGGTACGAACCCAACAACGTGGTTAACGGAATTATGTAGAGTTACCAAGGTAAGAAAGAGCGCGTGCAAGAGAAGAAGACCGACGAATGAAGAAAAACGTGAGCGAATGATGACTTATCTCTCCTATGCTCAGTGGAATCGATCTAGACTGGAAGCCCGAACACTGAAGAGACGGCTCATCTGTGAAGAATCCTTGCGTCATCTTAAAATATGGTTCTAAACACGTGCTCTCGCGCGGCAGCAACTGTATCGAACGCACAAATATCGAGAAAACCTCGGTTGTTTGTGTATCAACAGCGTCACATGTGACCACTTTCTTTTTGCTTTAGGGCGATGTAGTCCGTCCCATAGATGAGTTAACTCCATCAACGTACTAAATTGCAGCTGTCTCATTCAAAGGGACTAATTGAATTCTGACCCCGCTAGCTTGAAAAGCATCTGCAGGTTGTTTTACTAAGACGCCTGACTTCGGTTCCGGGAAAGGGCAGACAGGAGAAAGACAACGACCGACGAGATTATCGACAGGTTCCTCGAACTGGCTGGTCATCACAAAGAGTATTTTGGATAGGAAAACCCAAGTGTTTTATCGGCGGTGAAATCCTGCAGGCCTATCATTCGTGTGCTAACAACTGACCGCTGCCATAGTGAAGCTGTTGCTTGCAGCTATCGACGAAAACAACAATCGCCGACTCAAGGGGACAGGAAAGCTTCATCAAGCACGAGCGTTACATTGCGTACGAAATAACTATGAAGATACTCGCTTTTTTGCAACAACTTTGCCACTTTCCACGACAATAAGTTGCCTTCCACAGCAAATTGTTCACTGAAGTCAGTTAAGAAAGGGCAAAAATGGGAGTAGATCTATGACGTCACCAGCGATTTTCCACCGTCTGTGACGTATACCATAAACCGAGGGTCTGAGTCTCGTTTTAACACCTGCAGTGCTCAGGTGTTAACAGCTCAATAGGCAAGATTGATGGACGTCTGATCACGCCGAAGGTCAATTGTTGCCAACACAAGGAAAAGCAGGGTAGTGGTTTTTAGACAGACAGAATGGGGGGGGGTTGGAAAATGCCTGGAAAAATCACAAACGAGAGATTCAGCTGGGTTCCAGGTGAGTCTCTCGCAAAACC
>SJOL01002096.1:49417-81307 GCA_004794785.1 Opisthorchis felineus | reverse complement strand
TCGTTTTCTAGTGGAACAAGGTCGCCGAAGGTCCCTTTTGTAAAAACCTGTTGAGTAGTATGAGAACCTGGCAGTAACCAAATCTCGTTCGCACTGTCCT
The DNA here is from genome assembly GCA_004794785.1 of Opisthorchis felineus. Classification (NCBI taxonomy): domain Eukaryota; kingdom Metazoa; phylum Platyhelminthes; class Trematoda; order Opisthorchiida; family Opisthorchiidae; genus Opisthorchis; species Opisthorchis felineus. The sequence continues at coordinate 81,207 of SJOL01002096.1, read as the reverse complement.
TGATGTGCACAACAGTGGCTCAGCGGCCTATGCGCATTTGTTCGTTGAAATTTACCTTTGATAAAAAACGTTTGGTTTATGGCTTCGGCTAAAACACTCTACATTTTGAGAGAAACCGAGAGGCAAGCAAGATGGTTCACCAGTGCAACAAGCAGAATATCGGAGGTGATCCCATGTTCCGGGCATGTGTTTCGCGCCTTCGAAGTTGGAAGACTTTCCATTACTTTATGCTGCTCAGACCCAAGGGCTTGAAATTGTTGGTCGGTTCAACAATCTTGGCAGCTGCATAGACCGTGATTTGACTATAAGAGGCGAATTTGATGCACGGCTAATCTGGACGAGAGCAGCAACGCGAACACGTATACAAGGCAGTCTTAATTTATGGTTGTGTGCCTTGGCCCTTTCGATCCGAGGACCTTGGGCATCTTTTAACGTTTGACTGCGGGTGTCTCGGCAGTACAGAAGGAGCTGCAGGAATTACGCAACCAGGTGGTGCGTAACCAGGCACTTGATGACAAATTCGAACTGTCAGAGCAGCAGGTTAAACTTACCAGGCTGATGTGGTGTGCGCATGTATTACGGATACCCAACCACCGTCTACTCAAGCCATTGTTGGCGAAAGCTTTGGGGGAGACAGACCATACCATGGGAGCGTGAAACGAAAGCGGCCACAGTCAAGCTTAGTGCGTGGGATCTTCGTATCTTCATTGCTGGAGCAGCGTGATCCTTCTTGCACGCGGACGGAAACCTTTCCGCGCATGACGAGCAACCGATCCCAGTGGTGAGCACTCTGTCATTTCCTAGCCGGACTGTCTAGCTAAAGTTTGCCTGTCGTTGCGCTCTGAGCTTATTCCGGGTGAGGTTCTCAAAAGACGCTGAGTTAATCCGGCTGATGGCAACTTACTTCAACATGATGCTTAGATGCTGTCCAAAAGTGTAGGCACTTTATTCTTGGTCACCTTTCTTGAGGACACGAAGTTTCTATCCTTGCCTTTTGTTTCCACCCTTTATCAAGGCTTTCTTCCCTCATAGTTGTATGGCAGTCAAGCAAAAGTGTGTACTGCCGGTGTATTACTGTCAATGACGATAACGATGAAGCAGTGCAACAGATGATGAAAAATAAGTCGAAACGGGAAGTGGCGCGGGGTTCGAACCCAAACTGTTCTACCAATAGGATTGTTGGGAAGAAAACAAACGGGACTTCGTCAAGAAGAATGAAATACGAAGCGTGAGTAAACGATGGGAATGACTGAAAGATCGTTTTGGAATGAGGAAGACCATCCTCAAAGTCTGTGATCTACGCTCCACGAGCTAACTGACCAGTGCGCGGGACAGGATGAACCACCGTACCGGAAAAATGCCACCTAAAGAGTAGCTTATTCTGGCGAACAACAAAAGAATTTCACCTGAAAACTGAGACAGTAGAACGATAACACTATGACCATACGTGACAACAGTCACGTATGAAGTCCACAAACATCTGTTGAATTCAGAGGGTGAACGAGGGGCGAAACGAACATACTCTCCTTTATACGATATGTAAGATGACATATTTTCACCTGACACGTGGGATTCATCAAGCATACTGATCACCTGTGTGAATGTCTTCCGAAAAAGACATCTGTTGGTTTCACTTGATACCTCAGCCGGCCAAGAGGTGCGTGTTCCATACCTGTCAATCGTGAATGACTGGTAGCTAAATTCATACATGGTTAAAAATGAAACGAACTCACAAACTACGGTCACTTACGCTGATGGAGCCCAACTCAGCCGTAAGTTTTACGGCCGTCTCGTGCAGCTGCAAATGTTCTCGCCGTATGGAAGCCAACTCGTTGCGCAGACTTTGAAATCCCTCCGTTTGTTGTGCTGTCAAACTGGACAGTTGCATTGTCCACATTCGATAGAACGCAGTCAGTGCGAGTGCGACATTTCCGGTCGGGATGGGATTATGTGAATAAGGGGTAGACAGAAGAGCGGAATTGAGCAGACCAGTAGAAGCACCCAATGCTTCTGCATGTGCCGAAACTCCTGGTGCTACTGCTCCGGTGGGTGCACTTTTTGGACCGTTTGAAACAGACGGTCCAGGGATTGACGCGGAAGACCCGGATGATGCTCTGGTTGCAATCCCAGCCCCTTGGTTCTGGCAACTAGGCATGGTAATACTGAGTAGTTCAAATATTTTGGTTAACGCATTGTCTCCGTATTCTGCGGCCGTTGGTGGAACCAGCCCCGATGTACTACCCACGGAAGGTCCAACTGCTGGAGGGGAGAGTAATTCTTCTTTAAGCGGCGTGGATCCACTGTAAGCGCTCATGCTACGGTCAATGAGGTTCGGCATATTAAGTGTGTTGATGAATGGGTTATTTGTGGCGACGGGTAGCGCGCTTGCCGAACAAACAGACCCCGAATGACTTATTCTCGATCGATTGGGCGTCTCCACAGGTATCAGGCCATGGTTATCAACCTGTAATGAATAGTACGGAAAAAAGAACTCGCATTACAACACGTCGGACTGTTCGTTACACGTTAATGACCTAGAGTAGACCATTCGAAAAATGATTCAGTAAGTGAAATTTCCCGAGGGGAATGTTTAGAAAACCGACTGACAGTGGAAAGTGAAATACTGCTGCAAAGTAGATGTTTCCTGTATGATTAAGGCGATGAGACAGTGATCTTTAATCCGAAAATTAACGAGACGAAAGCTATACAATATGCGAACCTTTTTCACATGTTTCGTCATGAATCCCAATTTATCGTCAGAGTAATCTAAACATGCCCTGCTGTCAAATCAAGACGTTCCGAACTGGCAGGTATCTGAAACCGAGAATATATTACACAAACCACCCCTCCCTCCCTACAAACAAGGCGTTACTTTATAAATGATACCAAAAATCTTGACAGGAAGAACGTACGGTGGCAAGCGGTTGTGTTGAGTTGCGTGTGGGACCAGTTGTTATTAATTCAGACGTCCGCTTCAGGACAGCCAGAATTGCTCTTGTTACGGCGCTATTATTCTCGGTAGTACACATCAAACGGGGGAAGAACTGGACCCTAATTTCGCTTTTATTATAGCCAATCTGCAGCGCATTTTCTTGTACATGCCGAGAGCTGAACACCTCATACATCTGACATGCGAGGCAAGACTGTTACCGTCACCCGACAACCGCATGTTAGACGCATCTGAAGTATCACATCTCGACAGGCGAGTATCTTCACGATTGAATGATGTGAATGATTTGAAGAACATCGCCCTGAATGATGACACAATACTTGCCCTGATTGTGTCAATTGATTGGCTCGCCTGCTAGGACTACTTCGCAAGGTTGCAACACGAATGCATAAGTGTCTGGAGAATTTCGAGTAGTTGCAGGTAGTTACGGAGTTTATAAAATTTGTGCTCACTTCACTCTCGAGTGTACTGTCCCCTCAAAATTGGCCAGAATAATTGTGCCAGGACGGGAGATTTGTTCAGACGGCAGTGACTTTGATACAAAATTCTACAAATCCGGCAGCTAACTACAAATAGGGTCAGACGGACGAGATGGCTCAAGTGGTTAGACCGCGAATTTACTGACCGGAAGGTCTGTGGTTCGAACCCGACCACTGCATCTCCATTTCTCCTGTCTAGGCTTGGGCAACCTGGCAGTGTCCAAGCCCTCGTGCTTCGTTCGGATGGCATGGCAGTTAGGCACCCGAAGGGTGTTGCACGGACGAGAAACTGTGATGAAACCCGGAATCCCAACAAAGCAAAGTGCATATTTTTGACATTTTCTTACAATAATACACTACTGAAGAAATGTTCCAAAACTGAGTAAAGTTATAAAACTCAACACAAAGCATTGGATCACCAGTGCTCGGTTACTCCTACACATTAAAAGCGAGGTCAAGCATATTCAAGGATTGTAGCCGGAAAACATTTTGTAAAAAGTAAATCTCGAAACATTGGAGTGTCCCCAAGAGGGTCCTTTGAGAGTAATCTAACTTAAAGAAGCGGTTTTCACAATAGAGCGTTTTGGACGAGGTAAGACTGCTGGCATCGATTGACTTAAGCCAGCCTACCTTGAAGCACCCAATACTTCAGCGTCTTGGCCTACACCAGCTTCCACGTTACCATCAACTCAACCATCTTCGAACTTGCCAACTGGGAGACGCTCTTAGTGATTCTTGGCCTCCAACGACTTACAGAGTGATGCATTCTTAACTTTTCGACGCTGTCCCATATGTCTTCTGATATGTACTGATGTTCGCCACATGAATTCGGATACATCTGGGGATAGCAATGTCATTTGAACCAGAAAAAACAGCCGGTAAATGAATGAGATGATAATGCGACCACAGCCTCTATCACTTTGGAAGAGAAGCCGTATAATCGGCCAACCAAACAAACTTTGTACCAGACATGATTTTCAAACAGAACCAGACAGTGACATTCGAAGGATCAAATCTCAGACAAGGTGATGCATCACCGACACTCGGGTGTTTGTGTAGGTTCAATGTTGTCGTTCATCTTGTGTAAATACATGGTCTGAGACGTGATAAAAATGTGTCACCGTAACGCTCCAGACAAAATGTGATCGTACTGGCTCCATTAAATCACACCACGATGGCGATTGGAATGTTAATCCATTGGCTATAAAGAACTCGCGAACATAGGTCGCTACTTACTGGAAATCCAGGGCTGAGGACCTCTCCGTGCCAAGAGAAAAGAGGAGTGTTGCTGCGTCTTTAATCCGAACCAACCAAAAATGGAAACTGGATAGATGGTCGTTGGCTTATACACCAACCTAGGTAACTTAGTTTGCAAATATTTCATCAGTATGGGAGGTGATATTATCAGTACTCAGGGTTGATGCAGTCCAACATGGTTCTCGAGAATTCGCATGTGTGCCACGTATCTCCGCGTTCCGGACTAGACACACTCCAAGGCGTGCAAACGCCCCGCAGCTCAAACAGAAGACTCTCAACTGGGTCCAACTATTCGAACAAGCCAAGATATTGGAGCCACAGGGGACGTAACCAACTCACTAGAGCACTGACCAATCAGAACCCAAGTCAGTCAATAAACCAGCAGGAACTATGGCTAGCAGAACCAGCTTCATCGAAGCCCGATGGAGGTGAAAAAACACCGACGAACAGCAGCGCATAGCTGTTCACTTATTGAGGGAACTGTTGCAAGCCAAACATCCAGCTCAGTAGATCAATCAATAAATCACAATACCGAAGGTATGACTGAAGGTATGACGATCCAACTTCAACTCCGTTAGAACTTCAAGTATGGCTAGGTCCTTCACCATCCGGAAAGCGATATCATCTCGAAATATAGAACCATTACTTGTGACCACGGATAGTTCGGCACAAAAGACTTCGGCCCGAACACTGCAAATTTTACTCTCCGGCATTTCAGTGCGCAGTAGCAACGGGCTAGAAACCATTGCAAAAGCTGCCATAATGCGATCATATATATAGTCTGTGTTACATAAATACATTCGAAGAGGTGAGGAATCTGGTTTAAATAGAGGATGTATTCTTTTCTTGACGCAACACACTACTCATAAGGTTGCTGAAAACTATCCGGTAGCTTCTTGGAACCCATTACGTGGACTCAGTCCCCGAGTTTTTTCAACTTTACATTAAAGTTGCACACTAAATAATTGTAAGCAATCAACGAATACGTTCATTTGCAAATTGCATGTTATGACGAGAGGTTTAAATGTCATTTACGCTATTCTTTAGAGCATAAACGAAATTCAGTTGATTTTCTTGTTTTTAGGTGAGTATATTTCATCAGTTGCATACAATTTGGTGTTCAAACGAAACATAAGAACGCAATGGAAACTTGGAGACTTCGCCTACTTGATGCGTCCCAAGAAGGATGAAGTCGGAGAGTTTTCAGCAAATACCGCACTCCGTCAAGAAAAGATACCGCATCATCTCGGAAATCGTGCCATTAATAGGTCAAAAGGGACCTTCCCAAAAAAACTATTTCCATGGTCCTTCCAGTTGAAAAGAAGAGGCCTAATACCTACTGTTCCCGTGGTAAAGCCCCCCCCCCCCAGAGTCAAGGCCCATATGTCTTAGCGGAACACCATAATCCAGTATGGCAAACCGAGAGAGTGAGAGACAGAGAGCATCGCGCTTACCAGGTTCGTGTGCACCGAGGGATCCAGTGAGTTCCGAGTTGGTGAGGATGGTTTCTTGGAGCGCCTGGAAAGACTGAAGAACAAATGAGACGAAATGTAGTCGCGCTACGCCGTACAAGTATATTAAACTTACGAAAGAAAAACAGGCAGCAGTATACCAGAATATTCGTTACTCGGGCGTTTATTGACTGTGGATCTGATGGATATTGATCTGTTCACCGGGCTTAGCGATTCGCTTACAAGTCTTTCGTTACCATTCATGGGAACACCCTCACTGTTTTGCAGTTTTCCGTTGCGTTCACACGGTTTTTGGAGAAAAACACAAGCAGGACAAGAACGGAATACGCGCACTGACGATATCTTCTCTGAGGATGGCGAAAAAACATTTGCCAGCCAACCGCCAGCCTTGGCGGACACATCAACAACCACGGAATCACAGGTTTAGCAAACAGGGTTACACTGCAGCCAATTCTCAGTAAGACTATTCGGACGGAACGGCACAGCAACTAACCAAACCAGGAGAGCATAGGTCGGATTAAGTCGCCACAATCTAGGAAGGCGGCGTCTAGAGATTACTTCAAGATCTACAAGGGAAAAGGAACTAAAGACATAGCATGAACTCGGTATTCTAACTAATTAGTGATCAATCAACTAGCTAGTATGCCCTGATTCACGCCTCGTACCGTCCAGTCCTGTTTCTTTCGACTGTGAAGATGGGGTTCCAAGGGGAATCGAGGAATGAATTACATGGAATTTGCGCATTCTCCAAATTTAGAAGACGTAGTTACAAAAAGTCCGCTCAAGATAACATTCCAGCCTTATTTTGGGAGACCAAAGCAGCGTAGATAATGTGACGAAAAAACTCTCGCGGGTGAAGCAAACATATACAGAAAAGCCGCCCATAGACTAATTACAACGAGCAACAAATACGGAACAATTTATATTGTGCTGGAGAATATGGGAACGGATTACAATAGAAAGGAGATTGTGTTGTGAGGGGCGAGAAGACTTTACGGACGAATTCGAAATCCCTGGAGAAACCCATATACAAACGTGAATATTAATAATCCATGGCCAAACTACTGCGACACAACGTTACAAACCGGTGTTTCGATTCAGGTCAGCAACCGGGGTGATGAAAGGAGAAAACAATTTAGAAACGTCTGAGCATAACTCGTTACATCCAGTTCTCTAACGAGATCGGTTTTGGGGGGGGGGGGGTTTGAAAGCCGAGATAATGACTGCCTAGTTCCACCACTTTCCAACATTGGACTAACTCGTTTTATAGGTAGGTGATGAATAAGTTGGCATGGAGCACAGGAAAGACCTAAAGAAGTGCAAATAAGAGAGCTCTCGCTGAAGGAACACCACGCCATCGGAGAGTGCGTTATATCGTTCCTCATTCTGTCACCCTCAGAGGACAGAAGGATTCCGAGGAATACACAAGAAATCACGACTAATTGAGAGTATCGTTGTTAGCTGACTGGAGCAGCGGTCGTTCTTGGAGGATTATTATACATTCACACACACACACACACACCGGACGGAAAACGATGAAAATTTGTCGAAGAATCACTAACAAGCCGAATCGAGTAGGCAAAGATATTTGGGGGAGTCAGGCAGCTCTTGGTCACCGGCCTTCTCCCACACTCCCTCTCCACCCATTGTACAATTCAGTGCAATCAACCATCTGCCAATTCCCTAGCCACTGTTTCGTGTCTAAACCTTCGCCCAGAAAAAATGAACCAAAATAATCACTTACTAACCTCAAAAGATTTGATCTACGTTGCAGCCTCCAATGTCCGTACTCTATGTCAAATTGGGCAACAGGCATCCCTTGCTGAAACCTTACTTTCCCTCTCTGTCGATGTATGTTGTGTTTCCGAAACAAGTATACAAGACGCCCCTGTGGTCGTGCTCCTCAAGCCGCCTAGGATGAGTCAGGCCAACATTTCTTTATTTCGGTGAAGTCAATTTATCCCAAGATAAGTTCGAAATGGGAAATTCATAGTGAAGAAACAGTCGGGGATGTTTTTCGTCTATGTATCTGGAATCTACGTTTCAAAATGTGCCAAATGCTTTTCACGGTATAACAAATAATGTTGGAGATCACCATCATCTTCACCAAGCTGTTGAATGGTGGGCCATGTCCACGTCTCTATTTAAAAGGTCACGGGCCTAGAATCCTCCCTGTAAAAATTAGTCAGATGTCCGTTCGCAGAAACACCATCCAGTGCTTTCTGGCTTTTCAAAGTGATGTCCAGGTTGAAGACAGCACCTGTCATGTTTAGAAGCAAATCTCGAAATTCCCGGGGGGAGTGTCAGAAACTAATCCATGACTTATTCCTAGCGAACTCAACAGTACCTCCCCAAAAAAATGCACTAAAACGTGATTGGCCACAGCATACTGTGCCAGTTTATGACAAAATGTAAACAATGATTAGGCTGAGAGAAGCAGAATGAAAAAGCAATATCACGTGACGATGAGATGACCTCATTAGGTCGGTTCACGCACCACTAGTTTGATCGGGTTCAGCTGTGATCCAATAACAACCAGCATGGGTCATGAGAAGTGATCAAAGGGGCAGGACATTGTCGAGAGAAAGGAATGACCGATGCAAATGCGGGTCGTTGGAACAAACATCCTCTCATTTCAGCTGGTACAATTACGTTCAGGAGTTCTGGTTAGACCCACACTGATTTTCAGTTACATTTGGCAACAAAATCACAACTCTTATCGAAACAGAACAGACAAATGAAATTCAGGTTATCGCTGATATCCAACGTGCAACGGGAATTATTCAAGCAAGGAGACTGGAATTACCGGCGCAGCTGAGTTTACGACTCAGGGCTTACATGCGTTCTTGCAGAGATAGGACTTGATCGCCATTGCATTGTTCTCCTCATGAACACGAGTGGAAGAAATCGGGGACCATTTTTCCAGGCTTCTGATCGAACGGTTCGGAGAGAAAATGCGCATACATCTTCTGCGCAAACTATTCTTATAGATAGTCCAAAAAGCAGTAAGGAGCCTCAGCAGAAGCGCCAATCTTACTGTTTCTCTGTTGTTGACAGCTTTCTCAGGAAGGGGGAGTGTGCAAACATCAGGAGAAAGCCAGGACCAAAAGTGTTGACTAAGCGAATGGCCGAATGTGGGATACAACTATCGCCCACGGGGACTATGAGGTTTTTATCAAGGTATTTTTCGCTTGGAATGTGGCCGTCCAGGACCACCTAACTGTCATGATTGCTTATATTGCCCGTGGGACGAGAGTTCGAAGCTCCCTACAAGAGTTCCTTGGGATGCGCACTGCTAAAGATTCCCAATACGAATGAAACAACTGTCAAGTGCCCCTCGGCTTTTCAGCACATGGTTCGCTTCATTTGCAGGACGAAATTTCGATTAAAAATAACGAAATTTCTTCAAACTACCATGATTACTATTGAGCTGGATTGTTAGTACTTCCAGCAGACTCGTGGCTAAGAACGGAAATGATAGTTTTGGATACTCTTCAGCGTTACTGATTCGTTTACTCCATGGATTTCCTCCGCACGTCTATGCATCCGGTTCATCAGCAAAAAAGTCGTTTCTCGTCACAAAAACGGTTAGTTATCTCCACTGCTAATTCTAGCTGATTCCATTTCGTCCTCGACTAGCGAGATCCATTTGGAAGATGTTCATTTTATCGTGCACCGAAATTTTAGCAGGATGGCTACACTGATACTGGAAAGCGAACAGTTCACTTTGCCCGCGTAATGAACAAGTAGCGTACGATTTCACCGTGTAAAGAGAGTGAACTGGAAAACTGGTAACTTTGATCTTAACCCCGTTGAGACAATTTGCATGACGTGTTCAAAGCCAAATCTCCAAAGATGTCAGAACTGGTTGGGAAGAAGAAAAAACAATCGCTAGTTAAAATGTCAGTCAGATTCCCATGACCAACATGATAAAACAAGCTTCCGTAACACTGTCCAACGGTAGCCACCACGAAGAAAATGGCATTTCCTTCCAATTTGGGAGTGACCTCCCTCCGAATGGATCGCGAACTACATCAAGGCTGAAGAACGTCGTTTTGAATGCCAAAAATGATCTTTCTTAGGGGGGGGGGCATCATTTAGACGTACAATAATTTCCTACTTACAAGAGAACTGTTTTAGGTACCGCAGATTTGTTTATCGCAGCCAACACATATATGTGTGGTGTACTCAGAATACAATTGTATAAGTAGGTTGATGAATAGGAACGTATTCACACAAGTTAATCACCAAATAAGAGGATGCCTGATCAAGGGAATTTACCCTGACAACATTGGAGGAAACAATTTCCTTTTCTGGAGCGTCGGTTGGCAGACGATGGACTGACTATCGAGACAATTAACGAAATTATTGTTGCGTTTTATCCTGTGAACCACTTCCGCGTCCAGTGGCTACGAATATATCCCAGTATTTGGACGGAAGTAAATGTATGTGGATATAGAAACAGGTGAACGTGCACAGAAACTTGACCAGAGGGGCTAGGTCGTTAAATCATTTATTCAACCAACCATCCAAAGACTTCGTTTTCCTTCATGATCCACCTTTAAAATGTGTAAGATTAATTGGATCAGTAGTAGTACTGAGTGTAACACCTACTTCGACGTCCTTCATCAAGTCTGATCTAATCACTTTTCGGGAGCGCCGAGCAGCTGTGATAGACGTCAGCACAGTCTCGGATGGGCGCGGATTTGCTGTATGGAATGAGAGGAAGCAGAAGTAGGGTGCTGATGAATATTCCCTTGCCATAATGTCAGCCCTACGCGCAATTGGTTGTGATGTCGACTTTTTGGTCTACCAACCGATGATCATCTCTTATCGAGGGATCTGCTTTCCTCAATCCGCCAAGGCTGTTATTGGACTGGAACTTCCTAAGTTCACAGTCAGTGACTTGTGTTTGCTTGCCATTGTGGGCTCCCTGCGTACTTACTACACATTTATGCGTGGTACATGGCGTTGAGTGTAAATTCTTGCCATTGAATCTCACACCAGACCCAGTATGACGGACACTTTGTGCCTGATGTGCGAGTCTTGACTGTGCTGGCGCTTATCGCGCCTCGAAGAGCATTCAACATTGTTTGTCTTTTTCTCGGTTGTTAGTCCTTACACGCGTGTTTCCAAACCGAAAATTCTTACATACGTTGGGATTCAGCTTATCTGACTGGAAATGTTGGTGGCATGACTTCGAACGAGACGTTTCTCTCTTTTCCCTCATATTCTCCTGTAACCCTTTCACATTCATCGCTTGCATTTACTTTTTTATGTCTGCGACCATGCTCTTCAAAAATAAACGATAGTGATGAGGTGATCCAATTGTTGACTTTCTGGTAAACAACACCTTAAAAACTTGATACTAACTATCATCCAAAGCGATGAATCATGGCAGAATCATACCGTTTCTCAATGAGTTCGGTCCTCTACAACTTGTCCCCGAAGATTAAGAAATTTCTACTAGAAGCTACGGGCTGTGGGTTTCGCGACAAAGAGCAGCACGTGACTGTTTGTAGGTATGTCGAAACAATTGAACATCATCGCTCATCAAACCAGCAGTGAATACGGTGGCGAAATGCGGATTTTCAAAGTCATTTTCGATGTGGTAAATAAACAAACTGTCAAGATCGCCGACTACTGACTCTGGTACTGCACGGTCGTTCACACATGAGTATAAATAAACAGATAATCGTTAAGCTGTAGCACCTTTTCGGTGCCTAGCTGCCATGCCAACAGAAGGAAACATAAGGGCCGGGATACTATCAGGTTGCCCAGGCCTAGACAGAAACAGTCAAGATGCAGAGGTTAGGTTCCAACCAGGGACCCTCCGGTCAGTAAGTTCGCTCCCGACCCTCTGACCTCCACACACATGTAGGGCTTCAAGTCTGATTACAACTCATACGGGAGTCCCTCAAACGTTAAGGTGACAACACAGTCGACAGTATGTAACAGGAAAGTGTCACCGTGGGCGAATACTCTCAATAGGGCATGGTTACAATAGCAATGAGGTTGACCAAGTCTGTTGCGAGAGGCCGGTCAGGTTTGTCATTCACAGGTATTTTTTGTGGTGGATTAACCAAGAGATTTTTGATCGCGGTTTGTAATTTTTCTTGGCAGTGGCGCATTTAGTGCACCTTTGTCAAGTATAAATTCTTGTTGCTATTCGAAGTGTTTTGCTGTGGTGACCGGTTTCAACAAAGATAAATTTTTCTGGTCAACGAATGCCGTTTCGGAGAAATAACCATTATCATCATCGACAGCATGACATCAGTGATCAACACCGATGCTTCACTGCCGTACAACCATGATTTATTTGACAGCCTTATTGTGAAGAAAGGAATAAGGGTGGGCGGGAAAGGGACTCAGTGCTAGCTTACCACAATCATTCCGATGTGCCTACACCTCCAGACACTCATTCAGGCAATCCGGATAGAAACTGACAACGGACAGAAGTAATCGAAAAGCCAGCGTTGGGTTCGAACCACAGACCTTCCGGCCAATAGATCTGTGCTTTAACTACGGAGATACCTCCATGATATTGAGAGGAAAGGTGTTATCAAATCCTTATACGACGATCCGGTAAGTTTGCACTGTTCGCTTTCCACGCTTCAGTATGTCAGTCTCTTCACTGCCTACATAGTGCATTTCTCCATGAGTGCACCAAGGAAGTGCTTCCAGCAGAGGAGTGAAGTTGACCGGCACCGAAGTTAGTTACATCAAGAAAGAATATAGCAGCCTGCTCGATCCCGTGAAAAAGTAATTGTTGCGCGCGTACCAAATTCTGACTGAAACTGATGTTCAAAAGTATGAGGGGCTAAACATGATATGCAACTAAATGGTCATGACAGTATACATCCATCGTGCACGGCGGCACTGACGACAAATTCCCCTTCAGTGTTGTACGAAATGAATTCACCCCCAAAACATTGTTGTTCCTGTTGCTGATCAATGCCGAAAAAGTTTGAATGCACACGCTTAACAAACCTCAAATTTACGGTGCCATTGTTCAGACACGGTTGAAGCGGGAAGCGGGAGGATACATGTCCGGGACATTGATCAGCTTTCCAGCCAATTCTGGAAACCTCGTGTAAAATTGTCGGGTGTACATTTGCTTTTACGTTTGACCCCCGTTCAGTGATTACTAAAGGTTACAGTTACCGCAATAGGTTTTTCCTTATGCAGAAAATGTTGACTGCTTGTAAGCGGTGTCGGCGAATCAGTAACGAGGCAATTAGAAAGCGAGTTTTCGGTTGTGCAACGAGTACTTCCATTGATGAATGTGTCCAGCACCAGAAGCTGCGTTGGGTGGGATGTGTGTTGCGTATGTCTAACCATCGTTTGCCGAAGAGAGTGCTGTTTTCCATGGCCAACTCAGAGTGGCGGAAGCAGAGAGGTGGCCAACCCTTGAACTGGCAGAGGGGTATGAAGGAGATTACGAAACATTTGGGTGCTGTCGGTGCTACTCGCCTTCCAGGACGGGGCCCGCGTGATCCTCACTGCGCCTGGTTGGAGACGCTGCAAGATATGGCTGCCAACCGATGTTAGTGACGATCTTGTTGTCAGTTTCTATCCAGATTGCCTGAATGAGTGTCTGGAGGCGTAGGCACCTCGGAATGATTGTAGTAAGCTAGCACTGAGTCCATTCCCTGTCCACCTTTATTCTTTCCTTCACAATAAGGCTTTCAAATAAATCATGGTTGTACGGCAGTGAAGCATCGGTGTTGAACACTGATGTCATGCTGTCGATGATGATGATGATGCATGTAAGCAAGGGACAAATCGTTGGTTCTGTAGCCAGTAGTTTCCCCTTTTGGTAAAAGTCCAGGTTCACGCCATAAAACAATCACGTGTCCCCTTTTTCGAGATAGGTCAGTGGTTAGGACGCAAACTTACTAACCGGAAGGTCCGTAGTTCGAATCCAGCCTCAGTATCTCGACTGCTCTTGTCTAGGCATGGACAACCTGACAGTATCTCAGCCATCGTGCTTCCTTCGGGTGGCACCGGTCGTATCGTTCAGCTGTAGCACCCCTTCGGTGCCTAACTGCTATGCCACCCGAAGGAAGCACGAGGGCTGGGATACTGCCACGTTGCCCAAGCCTAGACAGGGGAAGTCGAGAGGCGGATTCGAACCACGGACCATCTGTTCAGTAAATTCGCGCTCTAACCACTGAGCCATCTGGCATGGCAGCTAGGCACCGATTATACTATTATACCCACCTAGAGTGAGGAAACAAATTGTGTAACTATGGAGTAAAAATCCTGTGTCACCGAAGAAAGTGCTCTTCCAAGAAGAGTGGGAATTTGTCCAGTTCAGAAGGTGTGCGGTGGCCGGAGAGAGCAACGGGATTGTAAAAATTCTGGTGGTCAAACATCACTCCAGTAAGCAGCAGATTCACTGTGAAAGATATTGGCGGTTGTGACAGTATATTACCGAAAGAATGCTGCGCAACGAAACTTCCCGGACTGCGAAGTCTTCCCCGAAAAGTTTCTCAAATGAGACTTTTTGGAACACCTGTCAATACAGATGACCTCCTGCAGCGCGAATTACAAATCCAAACTATACAGACTGGTGTTACAGGGCGAAAAAGCCGAAACGGACGGTAGATTACTCGGTGGTACTTGTCCATCATCCTGGTGTTTTAGCAGACACGTACATAGTTCAAAAAGAAAAAAGGAAAAGAAACTAGTCCGACCGTCGGATGAATCATCCGTTTGAAGATTTATTGCTTCGGAGTCGAGTCACGTAAGTATGTCCGAGTGGACGGTATCGTCCGTATTGCTTTCAAATGATACACGGTGCACCGTTATATTGCACAATTCGAAGAAAGATCCAATGTCTTTTCGAAAATGTGTGTGTGTGCACAGTAGGAAAACGGAGGCCGAATGAAAGATCAGACTCGAGTAGCCCATTGGACCAGCCGAAGAACACAAATTTAACCGTCGGGAATTTATGACTCATTGATTGCATCTATCTGTGAAGAACTTTAGGAACAAAGCGGACAGACAATAAACAAATAAATCCCAAACAGTAAATCTTTGTCATCGGCATTGACAACAAAACCAGTGTCTATCTCTGATGCCTGAGTGTGAAAAGAGGAACAGAACAAGAAAGCTGGAGGACCTGGTGCCAGCCCACCACCAGAGAGTTAGACACAACATAAAGCACTTATTCGACCAGTATGGACAGAAACTAACGCCACGAACACCAGTGACTCTCAATTTTAGCCGGGTCTTGTTACGTATCTCGTTAAGCACAGATAGAACCCCAACCCCAAAAGATGAAACGCATCGACAGCTTCTAATCTTTACCCAGCTTCTACGTTTTTTTTACCAAGTCCATGCCATTTACAATGTGGACGGAAAACAGCAACTTTCTCGCTCAGGATGAACACCGCATGTCGTACTTTCTTCAGCTTGTGGTATCGGATCCAGGACTGAAAGGTGACGGAAAGACTTGGGCGGAGCACAGAATGTGTCCAAGGTTATCTTCAATTTAGAACCTGACACACAAACCTACCGAATACACTGGTCATGTTAGTTCATTCTTTGGCACATTTCACCCAGGCAGGTCCGATCCCCTCTACATATGGATAACTTTTGCGATTCAAAAGGAGTGCTGAATGTCTGGATATATGTCAATCTCCCATCTTTAGTTGATGAACGCCGGGAAATGTCATCTGATGATATACAGAGTGAAGCTCATTCGGTGCTAAAACGTGGAAATTCCAAGACCATAAATGTGCCTCTGAGATTGAAGCTGCTACTGAAGCTGGGAGGTCCCGAAGTATTCGTGAGACCCGAAATACGTAATGAAGAGCCTGCGATATGGACATGCACCCACAAAAGACCTCCAAAGAGAACAGAGTTGAACAATTTCACACACAGTTTAGTTGGCTACCAGCACTGCCACCACCATTCTGCACAGTGTATAGTTCCCTCTCCTCTACCGCCCCCCCCCTACAGAAACGGGAATAAACTGAGTATTCGAAGGACCAGAAGGTTACAGAGCATCTAGGCTGAATGAACCCCCTCCGGTTCTGTTCAAAGACGCTGCAACATGCTTGCAGAGAAAAGCACTCTCCATTGCTTTTTGGCTTGACAAGAATGTGCCTTTTTTTTGGGTTTAGTCCATCGTAGTCCCAACCTTCAAAGAGGGATCAGTCTTATATTTGTCGCTCCGAAATTATTGGTATCTGCAGGTTTGGCCAATATAGCGAACAGTGTGTACAGGGAGTACAAGCTGGACGCGGAGTCGGAATTAAGTGCATTGACCGAATTCTTACCTTGTATCAGGTTCTAGGGAATTATCACGCCTACCAGCATCCAATCACTACAGTCTTCCTAGGTAGTTAAGTACTGACCGAGCTTGACTGCCAGATCCGGAGTGCCTGATAAATATGTGACCGTGCTGAAGAACTTACACAGTAACACGTCGGCTAAAGTCAGGGTCTATGGCGAGCTGTCACACAGCGGTTCCGATTGTCGGGCGGAATGGGTCTTATATCCCCTTTCCTTCTTCATTTTGCTACCGATGATAACTCACGCAAGTCAGTCGAAGATTGGAGTATTGATGGTGAAAAACAACTTATTCCAGGTTATCGAATGGTAGATATGGAGTACATGATTCTAGTGGAACAAAGTCATACATGGGGATCGTTTAACTTATTGCCAATTAAAGTGATTGAACCGTCTAGATGTAAAGTGCTGTTTCAAGACTAGCAGCAGCCACGATCAACAATCACACTTGGCATGGGATGAAGTTGATCATCGAGTAGTTTTCAGCAACCTGACGAGCATTGTGTTCCGTCAGTTCGATTGTGTCGATTGCTTAGGGAGTTCTATTAAATCCAGCGGAAAAGTCTGAAAGAATCGCAAAGGTTAGTAGTTTGCGTTTATCAACTTAAAGTACCTCTGATGATGGCATGAAGTTAGCCTTTCCAAGAAAGGACGCACCTACTGTGCCAATGGACACGTATGGCTGATATGAGGTGGAAGAAATGGACAGCTCCCTTTAGAAGATGTTCGAAGGCTATCAGCCTTTGACAGTATAGTACACATGACATTGTTCGTGTTTGGTGACAAGATCGAAAAAATCCGTCAAAAACACGGCTCCTCCAGCCGACTACTGGGCACCTGTATTTCACTGCATCCGATGCGTCGGTTAGGGCACAACGCCTACAATTTTGCGTACACCCGAATAAGCCTGAAGAAGCGAAAGCACGGTCAACCGATCAGGTGGGGGAAAGTATGGAAAATCTGACAGCAGGTTGCGCGAGAGATTTGTCCAGACTTTCAGGTCGGGGCCGAAAAGACAATGAGACAACGTGATTAGGGAACAAGGACGTGTGTCGAACTCAATGGAGAGCATGCGTCCAGACGTCCGTCATATATCTACCAACCTTCTGCTTTTTATAAATCTGGTCATGTTTCCGACACAGCCCATAGAGACGATCGTATACATATGTATAGACATTATATATATATAATGTGAAGTTTTCAGAAATGTGTCCCATGAAATTAGCGCACAAATTGATGTGCTCGAACCACCAACGAATGCGCCACGGACAAGATCACAATACCGGTCGCCAACGATATTGTTACTGCTCATAAAAATGAGCAAAAGCCGACAGACTGTGAAGGAGCATCGGATCAGAAAGTCCCCCCGAGAGCGAGACCTTCTACGCCCCCCCCCCTTGTATTTTGTCTTATCCTAGGTTTAGGGAACCTGGGGGTCCATAAATCCTGTTCTGTGCCACAGGTTGCACAAATGCTTTGAGTGGAAAGGACAATTCGGCACAAGTTGGAATACTCCCAAAAGTCGCCATAATCGAAACATGCCAGATAAAAAAAGGGTCAAAAGAATGAGATCCCTTGCTATAAATCACCGGTGAATGGACTCTCAGTGTTGTGCCCTAAGCAATAAAATCGACCTAAAGGTGAAGGTCGAATGCAAAATAAACTGAATAACGTAAAAACATGAACAGACAAGGACACGCATCAAGCACTGGATCATTCATCCGTGGCCATTAGGTTCCCAGATTTCGTGTTCGCATCACTCTCGTTTGATGTGCATTGGAATGGTGAAGACACACACACCAGTAAGACCTGATGTGAGGTGATGGAATTTTCAATACCACATTGATGAGTAGGGTCAACCCGATCGACACTGAGTTGTGGACCACGTGACAATCGACAGTAATAGTTCAACTTTGAAGTGAGAATGAATGAAGTCTGCCTTATAAAAACGTCGCTCCGAAGAAAGGTATGCAAAGCAAAGCTGTGCCCGACAGATAGACGTGAGAATCAAGAAGCGAGAAGACGAACAATGTAACCTAGCCTGGGGTGACATTGTAAGTAGTCGTATGTTGTTCAATTGTGATATCTTTGTGGCGCACAATTTAAAAAAGTGTGCTCACGAGAACGAACACTTTGTCATTCTTGAGCAAAGCAGATGTTTCCTCAAATAAGTTGGAAAATTTCACGACTGCTTGTCATTTTAATATTAGTGAATATATATATATATATTGCGCGATAAAGCCCATGTGAGCAAATTATTAGTGACTGAATTTTCGTCCACTGTTTTGTTCAGATAAGTCATTCTGAATCGGAAGTCTAGGTCACCTGTGGATATGCGCTCGACATGGTTCCAAACGGGTATCATACAAAGTTGTCGGCACAGGACAGTCTAGCCTACCACTGAAAAGTGATCGTCTAGATGTAACACCCTTTCGGTGCCTAGCTGCCACGCTACCCAAGGCCAAGCCTGGACAGCAGCAGTCGAGATGCCAGAGTTGGGTTCGAACAACGGACCTTCTGGTTAGTGCTTTCGCGTCTTCACCACTGATCGATCCCGAGATGCGCTTTCGGAGCGGAAACCGGATGGTAATGTGCTCAGATCTCGCTGATGGGCAGCAGCGATTCCTGGAGCCGATTTACTTTTCACAAGGAAAAATTCACCGCAAATTAAAGTAAGTATTCTCAGGTGATTTTAGTTTTATGCAGTTCTGAGTGCCTGTCACGAAAATGTGAAGATTTTTGGCAAGGTGTCGAAATATTGGTAGGCCGGGTACGTTTATTGGTAGTTGATCGGGTGGCTATTGATCTGTTCGCCGAGCTTGGCAAACTGCGTAATGAGGATGTCTCCTCGCTTGGTGACGAAATGTTTCCAAGTCAATTGCCAAGCTCGGGAGGCAGATCAACAACCAATTGCGAAGATTTGTTTTATTTGATGGAAAAAACTGAAGACGAATTTTGAAAACTTCCCATCTGTGGGTTGATTGCGCTACGGTGATATCGTCCACCTTCATCCGTTTTAGTTCATTGTAAGGAACCTGATTCGGCTAGCCGAACGATACAGAAGATGGGGCATTTTGACTGAGAATCATTCCTGCTCAGAAATGCGGGCAAAGTTGACCGCAATAGCTCTAGACGGATCTGCATTTCCCTGGTCGTTCTGCTGTTAGGAAGACTTGGGAAAATTCGCCTAAGAATCAACCGAAAAGCTACGGGACTAGTGGTTCACCGCAGTGGTTCACTACAGATGGTTCTACTAAAACAGAACCTCCTTTAACCTCCGCTTTGATATGCCGTTAGGGGAACGAAACGCGACTATGTCGTGGTTGCGAGATCAAGCAAGGAAAAAAGTTAGATGAGCAATGACCTTCAGAAAGTGAAGTGACGCAAGCGGCAGAAGTCGCCAAACTAGTAATACCTACAAGAAGGGAACTGCAAGTGGAATGTGGGGAACAAAGTCGTTAAAAGGGTGACTTACGGGCCCATCCAAGCAGTCCGGCTGCGGGGACGATTGCTCTGTTTTGCTAACCGTGAATAGCCTGATGGACAGAAAAGTAGGGAAATAAGAGGTGTTAACAAAACGCACAACAAACAGACAGGGTACCATGGAGCACAACTTCAGTGGCAGTTGGTTAGCTTAAATCGCTATTGAACCTAGCTTAGCATCATGATATTCCCTATTCATTTGCTTTCTCCGCCCGCCTGCTTATTGATTTCCACCTGTTTCGCTCCTCCGTCGCACCCACCGTTCACGAGGCAAAGGCCGCCTCGTCCGACGCTGGCACACTGGTACGTGTGTCAATGGTCTACTTAAGCATTCGTGTTCGTGCCCCGTCCGTTGGGCCTGTTCTGACTTGTTCCGTCGTGACTTCCGTGTGATCGTAACGCCAATCAGACTCAAGAGACTGGCCCAAGAAGGAACAACCACAACCCACCTCACCGAGCCAACATACCCGCTCAGCGTTATGTTGTGTGCGAACTTGGAAGCTGCACTGTATCGGTGAGTGAAAGACTTGCACAGTTGTTGATACATGAGCATGGACAAATGAGGTTTTTCGTGTAATTTTGCTTACCTTTGTGTGAATAGGTAAGTTCCTTATTGGGAACCTCAACAATTACGCAGTTCAAAAGCGATTTGAGGTCCGTTGGTACAGGATCTGCTGGTCGCTGGCAATCAGCATGGGCAGGAGGGCAATACATGCGTACTAGGAAGTTCTCTTTCCCAACCCATGCTTTCTTGGCTCTCATGAAACGAAAGTATCAGGCCAACATGATAACCAAAAGAACTGATTTTCGAAGCTGTTGTTATAAAGGGTCCCGCATGAGGAAAATACTTTTCTGTGTCTCCCATTCTTCAAGTGATTATGTTCGTTCAGCTGTAACACCGTTTCGGTGCCTAGCTACCACGCCACTCGGAGGAAGTACGAGGGCTGAGATACTGCCAGGTTGCCCAAGCCTAGACAGGGGCAGTCAAGATACCGGGGGAGGGTTCGAACCAAGGACCTTCTGGTTATTAAGGTCGTGTCTTAACCAACCTCCTGCATCCAGTCCGCCGAAGCATAACTAACCGGGACAGCCCCACTGGTAAGCCTCATCTTCGCGTACCAAACAAGGATGGATATCGGGAATTCAGCCAGCTGGTGGTTCGTGTGGATGCCGGATCGAGGGGCACACAAATACGTTGATCTGGTAAGGAATAATGCTCACGTCAGTTGATATTTATGGGACGTGAATCGCCCTAAACTGAACACATTTGGTCTGGGTCACGTGACGACCATTTGACAAACAGCCAATAGCGGCTTGACCAACAAATGTTAGCTGACCGTGCGCATTCATTTGCACTTTACAATGAATCATCCAGGCCCAAACGATCAGCGCCTTGGTCCTTAAATAGTGTACTCTAACTACCATTCTAAATGATTACCTTCCGTTCGTTTTTAGAACCAAGCATTAGGATTACAGGGTCCCATAGCGAAGTATAAATTGCGTACTATGGTTGTTGTGAGAGCCAACAGTCAATATGGGCAATAATAGAACTGCCAAATGCAGTTTTACGTCGAAGTACAGATTGTTTTCCATAAATAGATAGCGAGCGAACACCATCACTAGGCATGGCATGCCAGTGTGAGATGCGCTTGCCCGAGCAGCCAATCACGATCAAAGGTCACATGAGGTGAGCGAAACCACGTGCATTACTGAAATCCACGCAGAAAGCGCAAGAAAATAAAAATCGTTCAGCTGTAGCACCCTTTCGGTGCCTAGATGCCATACCACCCGAAGGAAGCACGAGGGCTGGGATACTGCCACGTTGCTCAAGCCTAGACAGGGTAAGTCGGGATGCAGAGGTCGGGTTCGAACCACAGACCTTCCGGTCAGTAAATTTACGCTCTAACCACTTGAGCCGTCTAGCAAAAAAAAGAAACACCCACCGAGTAGGGTAAGAGTTAACAAAAAGCTGACCTGTAGTGGGTGTATACTTCGTAGCCAAGTTCCTTTTCAACGAAACCTATGAAGCAAGTGAATTTCGCTTATCAATCGCAAACCATGTGCCGTTGGTACCGATTTAGCCTGTATTAATGGACTTATGTGAGACAGGGGCGCTGAGAACTAAGTACCGAGGGCATTTTGTCTTGCCAGTCTGACATAACTCAAGAACTGACGGCAGAAATAATGACACATGGGCCAGTCGGAGCCGCGTTATATATATATATATATATATATATATATATAGTACGATAAATGGCCGACGAAAGTTGTCTTACCAGCAGCTTTGGTTGCCGCAATAACATTCTCTTCGCTAGCCGAACGTGGTCGACGAAATTGGCGCCCGAATATCCTGGAAGAAAAAGAAGGGAAATGGGAACAATTCCGCACTGTGGAATTTCCTGAGTCTCAACCACGAAAAAGCAATGCAATCGCCAGAGGTTAGCAGATGATCGCAGTGTGCGCACACACAGTGAGCAAAAGCATCTCACCTGTGTTGGACAATACGTGGGCTGGGTGGCCTAAAAGACATGAGAAGGATGATGTTCCATGGTTAATGTAGCAAGACTTCTTCCCTAATCCCAGAGACACATTAACAAAGGTAGAATTATGATATTCTGACTGACTACGATCCATCTTGACTGCAAAATTTCTAGTACTATACCGGGAATATATCACGTCACGTATCGTTCGACAAGAAATTTTTGAAAACAGATCGAAGAATGTCTACTTTATCACGGAAATATTTATGGTCAAATCATGGTGAAATCAGTCCAGATTCGAAAAATTAGCTCAAGTAGTTAAACAAAGGTGTCGGAAAAACGTTGGATCTACGTATAAAATTGAAAGGAGAGAATGTGGGGCCATAGTACTTCTGCATGTCGGTCACCAATAGTTTCGTTGCTAATAATGATATAATAAGATATAATCGTCCAGCTGTAACGTTTTTCGGTGCCTAGCTGCCATGCCACCCGAAGGAAGCACATGGGCTGAGTAACTAGCAGGCTGTTCAAGTCTGGACAGGAGCAGTTGCGATGCAGAGGTTGGGTTCAAATCATGGACCTTTAGGCCACTGAGCTATCTCGAGCTCCTAAAGAACCGCGAAGCGCTGAATATAGATCAATACGTGACCTCGATCACGAACTGCATTCACAGCACGTGATTTGGACTACCTCTCTGTGTGGAAGTGGATCTGTTGTGACCGTAGCAGTCTTTATGGACTTCACACATCTTTCTAGCTACTGCTGTAGTGCTAAGGCAAAGTCTGATTTACACAATACGCGTAGAATTACACCACAATTATGCAAAACCTTCCAAGTGCAATCATCATCATCATCATTATCAGCTGTAAGAACCGCGTATTTGTCGTACAGTGGTTGTAGCTGCCACAATTTCATCCAAGTGCAATACTCGAAACCCATTCGTACGGAAAACCACGATGCGAAGGATATTGGAGAGAAATTCTGGTCAGAGTTATGTTTCTGTGCCACTTGCACATAGCAAGTTACCCGCCAGTTTGAACCCCACTTTTTTGGTACCGATTCTATGGTTTGTCAACCAGAAAACCGGTTGGTAACGACAAAACCATAGACCCAGTGACGTGCTTTGTTTTGGCACGCTCGAGGCCTGTACACGAACATTGCACTGTGTGAACTACGCAGCCGATTATCATAGCCAAATGACCTTATGCCACAGACCGTGTGCAGTGTAGCACATCTATCGTTCAGTCAAACCGCAACGATCACGGTCATTAGGAACCACTCAGAACTGAGTAATAGTACTTCCTTCCGCAGCTACTGTCCGCGCGCATTGTGCAAAGGTTCGACACTAGAGCTAAAAAGATAGGCGGACAGAGTGATGATGATGGAGGGCTGTTCTCTAATGATTTAACTTACACCGTGAATACGACTGTGAAGCACGTGCGTTCAATGCTATTGTTGTGTTGATGATGATGACGATGATGACAATTTTTCGTTTGCTGCGACCTCCGATTAGGCTTTCTACAACCAAGTTCCCTCCGCAAGGCAAAGAACGATGGTTCTATGGTGACCTGGTTCAATTGCAACTTTTTAGAGTCCTGAGCTCGCAGTTGACCCCCCCCCCCCCTAGTGCCATTCATCAATTCAGCTGGCAGACGTGAGCTAGCCACGGCAAGCCAGCAGCACTGCTTCACGCCTGTGACTAGAGATTTTTCAACCAGTAACTTGTGCAGAATCGCCCGCTGTTCGTTCCTGAGTAACGCGTTAGGTGCCGACGAAGCCCATTAACGCAAAGGTGTGCCAATGGTACAGTGTACAAAACCGAACTAAGAACTCGGTTACTTGGGAAAACGCCTCTAAAAATGCCCCAGCTGACTGACAAGACGAATTGAACTACCAGAATTCGGACTATCGCAGTTGTCACAAATTGATACGAATTGGAAGCTGGTGTGCGAAGTCATTAAATGGAGATCCTAAGTACAAACGGCATGGATGGAGAGATGTTTATGAGGGTGGGTCGGAAACATCGACCTCCCGCCTGCCAGTCGAGCCACGAAGTACGCCCTTCAACGATGCAATTATGCACCTGAACTTCACACACGGATTGTCACACATTCACATTATGAAGACTGTCAGCATAATAGCGAATCACGTGCGTGACCTCCGGAGGGCCAGATATTTGGGTCATCCAGATACTTAAGGGAATAGGAATCGATAAATTAGTAAATGAGAAGTCTTCGCATACAGAATGAAAAGACAGGTCCAGAGGTGGAGTTTCACCAACGGTCTTCCTCTTCCCGACGTTGTCACGGCATAGTTTTGTGACCACTATTACATGTTACAGCAGTTGAACAATGAAAACACTGGCTAAGGACCAGTAGAAGAACGTGTGTGAATTACCTGTGGGACCAAGTCAAACTACTTCTCATGAAGATAGATCCCTATTGGCGGAGGAGATCAACAAAAGTCCTAGTTCTACGTAAAGACTGCAGAGTCTTTGGATCAAACGGTGAATTCGTTAGGAGACCTGCCATATGAGTGTTTACGCTTCGAAATACCCCGATTCCATCTGAGTTTATTTGATAAATAATAATAATAATTGTTCAGCTGTAGCACCCATTCGGTGCCTAGCTACCATGCCACGCGGGCTGGGATAATGCCAGGTTGTTCAACCCCACACAGGAGAAGTCGAGATGCAGAGGCCGGGTTTGATCATCGGAAGCATTGGTCAGGTCTGGTGGGAACATCGGATTAGTAATGCTGAGATACGCCAGATGGACTTAATAAGAAGGAACACTCCCGCGATAGATGAATTACTCACGCTTCATAGGCTGCGCTGCTTAGGACATGTACTGTGCATACCAGAAGACCGTTTGCCTCACAGAGCTCCTTTTTCCCAACCCTGTGCTGAGTGGAAGGGACCGAGAGGTGGACAGTGTATGACCTGGCAACAAAGTACGAAAACACTAACCAGTGAGGTTAGTCGGGTCGACAACTGCCGCCTCCCTGGATGGGGACCCCGGGACTCAAATCACCAACAGTTAATGACACTGGCAGAAATGGCCCAATCGCGCAGTCAGTGGCGCTCGTGCATCAAAGCTATCGCCTTCAATGCGTAGCTAATTAATTCCCGAACTAACAAATATGCCATCGCCTCCAAGGCTTGGTTGTATGTCCCACACTCTCGTTTTCCGGTGATCGAAACTGTAGCAGCTGGAACCAATGTGCCTATGGTACACGGTTTACAGCTGATAAATTGAATTGAATCGAGAGGTCGGGTTCGAACCACGAACGTTGCAGTCAGTAAATTCGCGCTCTAACCACTGAGCCATCTCACCCGAAATAAAAAAATCGTTCAGCTGTAATACCCCTTCTGTGCCTTTTGGAAAGTGGTGGGACCTGCCGAAATTCTCAGGTCCCTTGTAAGGGGTTGACATCTTGTCCTTCAATAAATGACGAAATTCGCGGGGCCATAGCAACGTGATCCCTTTAGGATAAATAATAATCAGAATGATAATCGTTCAGCGGCAGCACCCTTTCGGTGCCTAGCTGCCATGTCACCCGAAGGGAGCACGAAGGCTGGAATACTGCCAGGCTGCCCAAGCCTAGACAGGGGAAGTCGAGAGGCAGAGGTCGGGTTCGAACCACAGACCTTCCGGTCAGTAAATTCGCGCTCTAACCACTGAGCCATCTCGCCTCCCGCAGCTTCTTTGAAATACAATCCTCTAACAATATGCCATAAACATTTGATGCTACTAGGAACCAGCTGTTTTTTTCCGAAATCCTATTCGTTGAAGCATACACTGTATTAACAGTTTCGTCGACATGGGGATTCGATCACCTGTTTTTGTCACTTACTCTCTTATAATCATTTTGAGTTGTTTGATTGGTCGCTCCCACGTGAAGAATATCCACGGTACGGTGTTAGAGGTAACGTGATCCATTTATCAAAGTTGACATGCCGATCATCTGTCATACCCGCCATATTCGAACGTAACTGGACAGCGAAAAAAACGGCTCTTATGTCGGTATCATGGTTCACATTGCTAGTTTGAATGATCGACAAGTGAACACCGATCCGCGTTTGAACCAAGTCACAGTGGACTCGAGCAGGATTTGTCCGTAATCAACTTTTACAGAATGACCAACGTGCAATTTTGATCATTCGCGCCTGCTGAAGATAATTGCTGCTTCCCGACACGATCGACTTTTTAGTAAAGTGCTACATAAACGATTTGGGGACGTACGGAAGCCTGATAGAGTAATATAAAATCATCGACTGATAATTGGTCAGCTTGGGAATTTTCAATGAGGATTTTGTCCTGTGAGGCAAATGTGTGCTAAAAAGCCAGAAACCACTGTACAGTTGTTTCCCAGTTACTGGGAATCACCGGTACTGCGCGTCTAAAGAAACTCCAGGGCGATTGAAACCCACGACTTCCGGACTAGAACTTGTAGACTAAGCGTTCGGTCAAGAGCGGCTGATGAGCAGTGTGTTCGACTCGCAATTAGACAGAATAAAGCACCAGTCATCCTCCAATCACGGAGTCCACATCAGGTGGTCACGTGGCGACTGGCTGCATTGGTTTGGACACACTCGGAGGGAATGACGAAGCAAGTGCTTTCTTTTTCGCCATAGTCTAATTAGCGATGTCGGTTTGGTCAACAATTTGAAAACATCGCTCAACACGGTCGGAGCGGATGTCCATAAGATGGATGTCTACTGCATCCAGGACGTGCATCATGCGGCTAAAGATTGGACCCACTTCAGTTAAGATTTCTGGAGTTTCGATGCTTCGATCGGAGACAACGGTGGAACCGAGTTAACTGCAAATCAGCCGGCGCAAAGTAAGTGACTGGTGGATATGCAGCACACTTGGTGATACTCGATGGAAGAGTAGTTCAAGGGCAGGTCCATAGTTACGCAAAAAGTGCGTGCTTCATTTTACAATTAGATAGCTTAAGGTTGCCGGACCTCACAAGAAGCGTTTCAATATCTTCGACGGAAAACCGGTGCTTTCAGAACCTGTTGAAGTTGTGTGATTCAGCCATCTAGAAACTCCTAGCAGGCATATCCTTGCAGAACAAGGTTGTTATACATTTCCAATGTCTAGCAGGTTTGTGTTCACTGCTGAGGGATAAACTTCGGTTTCATCGCAGTTGATACCCTTAAAGTATACCTTGAGGGGCTCACTGTTATAGGTGATTTCTAAGCAACGATCACTAGGGAAGAGAGCTTTGCAGACGCTCTTCAGGGTTCAAAGGCCAATCGTTAATGGAATGATGTTTGTGCTATTCTATTCGAGAACGGCCTACACCGGAGACCCATCGGGGGGTGGGGGAATAATTAGCAGAACACTCCATAACCTTGAGATTAACTCTTGTGAACACTTACACGGTGAAGCCCCACTATCCTACTGGCCACCGATTTCATCCTGATTGGTAACACTTGCAAAAAGACCGACTAAACTTAGCCTATCAAAGGACATTCAGTTTCAGAAGCTCTACAGCCAAGTCCCAGCATAGTCCCCAACGGGAAACTCGGAATTGGTAGAGTTGTTATTGGAGAAGAGTGATAAGGGGGTGGTGAGAGCGTGAAAGATATGATGAGTCGGAACCAACGAAATACTTGACGATAGACACAACACGATACCGTGCACTAGGGACGAAAAAAAAGCCACAGACTAAAAACAATTGATTAACTGTGAACTAGTCACAGCGACTGACGCAAAACTGAATAGAAATAACCCGTGTCAGGTAATGGAAGGCGTAAAATGTGCAACTGCGGGTGATTACCTAAAGCTGAAACGTACTCGAGGCCATGTCGAACAGTGTGAAGTACACCGCCACCAGCTCCAGAAGTTTCCGGTTTATGTTCACTGAGCGGGAGCGATACACGCAGTGGCTTCGAACCGGCTTCCACCGAATCGTCTGCGTAGGCGATGGAGAACAATTCCGGAGAGGTTGGGTGGGAAGAGAACGGTAGAGTACGGGGGGCGGGTAAACAAACGTTGCTCGCCGGAACAAAATGGGGCTTGTCTGGATTGGTCTGGGGATCCAGCGATGGCTTGCCATAGTGGGAAAGAGAGGCCAATGAGCCCGTCGGTTTCAATCTGGCTGCTGCGCTCAACAGAGGACTTGGTCGGAATAGTGGGGCTAGAGGATCGGGGTCTGATATCCGCCGTGTTGATGACAGTTCTTGAGAGCAGGTGCGCTCTGATGGCAATGTTTGGGCATGGCGTCGAGCTTCACTCAGATCTGGCGTCCGACTAGACGTGGTTGGGAGAGCGGGTAAGGTGTGAGAAGAACGTTCTCTAGTTGGAGGATGTTGAGATTCAGTTGGTTCGTTGCTTTCACGGGCTGAAACAAGGAACACTCCAAATGAAAGACCATGACTCTGAACGCCCCATTGAAAAGAGAGTAAACATAACAAAAGACTACCTGGTGGGCTTCTTGGACTGGGTGGAAACCCAGGCGCAGCTCCCTTTCCTCTTCGCTTCAGCAATTCGCGTACGTAACTTTTGGGGGACACGTCTCTCGGAATACCATGCGATTCCAAAGTTTGAACCACGAACTGTGTGGCTTGGAGTTGGTCATTCAGAGTCTTCGCATGTTGCTTCAAAGTTTTAGACCTATCTTCGAAGACACGCTTGATTTCGCCCTCAGAGGTGGACGAATCTCCAGGACTGATTGTGATCCCAGTCATTTGTTCGAACAGCCAGTCGTTTAGCTCTGATGAGGAAAACCAATCAGATATGTTGTCATTATCTCACTGTTAAACAAACAAATAAAACGCTGCGAAACTATAAAAAAATCGTCAGAATCATGATTGGATTCACATGTTACATCAAAATAGGCCCTTTAAACCTTGAGTTAGTTGCGGTTTGAGCTGAACTACGTACACAGCCAGCTAAATGTCTTTCATCCATAGTAAACCCAAAAGGATAAGAAAGGAACTGAACAAGAGAGAATAGTTCTAAAGCCACGACTATGAACTACTAAGGACAGGTAGTTGACAAATAATCAAATCAAGATAGCTCAGTGGATAACGCGGGAGCTTACTGACTAGAAGGTCCATGGTTCGAACTCATCATCGGCACCTCGACTCCCCTCGGGCAACCTACCAGTACCTTGGTTCTCGAACTTCCTTCGGGTAGAATGGCAGCTATGCACCAAAAGGGTGCTACAACTGACCGATTATTATTTATTATCATTATTTATCATGACCTCAGGCGCACGCAATTAATTCCGTTTCCGCTCGTGTCTGAACCAATCAGATGATGAAGATGATTATCGAAGACGTCACCGACGTAGTAAAAAGTGTTACGAGGGTAGCACACCAGTATCTTACAGACGCGCACCAATTGCAATGATAACCGTGCGAATCGACATAACTGTTACAGTTAGCTACACGTGAACAAACGTCAATTGTTTACCGGACACCAATGACGCCAGTCATGTTCAATTGCATCACCGTCTGTGTGCGATCACATAAAACGTATTAAATCACTGAACCTTTCCGACAGGGGTTCGCGACTTAAGGTCTGAGACCTCATGTGCTATAGGCAGGCTATTCGCATTGGCAAACACAAAGGACGGACCTCCCGGAATGGTCACATAAGTTTTGGTGAAAAATACTCCAATGGATTATCCGAAACCAAAATCTGGTTTTGAAAACAAGGCTTTATGTCATCAAAGATTTCCATGACACAGTTGTGCAACGTCTAAGCTCGATGTAGCTCAGTGGTTAGGACGTTAACTTATTGACCGTAAGGTCCGTAGTTCAAACCCAACTGCGGTATTTTGACTACTCCTGTTTAGGCTTGGACAACTTGGCAGTGACCCAGCCCTCGTGCTTCATTTGGGTGGCATGGCAGCTGGGCAGCGAAAGCGTGTTACAGCTGATCGATTATTTTTTTATTCATTTTGTACAATGTCTAAGCTGACTTATCCTTGCAGAGTGGACGGACGATGCAAACAGTGAGATTAGCACATCCGCATTTACATAGTACTTCCCCCTTGTTGTTAAGAGACCTCCACCTGAGCAACACCTTGAGAAAACAAACAGTTTGAACAATTACCGAAATCTTTTTTGCATCTTTTTTGCATCCATCGCCATACGATTCCACGTAATTAACAGTCTAAACAGATTCAATTTACGATGAAATTTTCTGGTGATGTCCAGCATTCGTGCAACGAAAAACTTATGGTAACCTTACATCTCCTGCGTAAAACTTGATAAGTATAGACATGAGAGTTTTATCTGCAATTACCCCATCGCGCTTGCCACGAGAAGCGAAATGAACTGAGTTCTAGCCGTTCAAAAACAAATCACGACGCGACAAGTGATCATCAGCCTGTTGTTGAACGCACCGCGGTATTTGTTCGGTCTGTTTTTGCCACTGTCTTTTCCAAGGAACGATTTGTCCTTTGTCGAAAAGGTCAAAAGTGTGCGAGGGTAATCGAAAGATATGACGCATAGCTCAACGTAAAGAACATATATCAAGACAACTGGAAAAGGTAAGTTCGTGTGAAAAAATATATTTCCTCGGAGCTAGAGGAGAGTGACCGGACAACGGTCTCCGTAACTTGAAAAACACGGGCAATTTCGTCTAGACGAAATATCAAGAGAGAATTCGTCTAGTAAAATTCATTTGTAAAATCCATTCATAACCTCAAAGTGCGACTAGGAAACAGTTTTCTCGCCGTTGTTGGATTCGTTTCCAATTTCACCTCCAATTAAGAAAACAATTCGAAATTTGAAACAATCTAAGTGCTTTCAAACGATGTTCGCCATAAAGAGACAAATCATACATTTGTCCAAAGGGTAGCCCCAGTCATTGTTACGGGGTGGAGGGGAAAAGCCAACCTATGAGGCTTGATCCGAGCAGGACCATCTACGATGCGCCTACTTCCGGTTCATATAGCCTGCCACCCTCCATTCAAAGCGTTGTTCGGTTAGGCTGAGTATCCCTATATCCGGACAACACACGACAACTCTGCGGTAGAACCCAGTTGCCACGACCGTTGAAGGGATGCGGAGACTTGAGGCTCTACGGGATGTAATCGACACTGTCCAAGAATTGGGTCTTGCTTTTAGTGTAAAGCAGGGGGGAATTTTCCCCGGCTGGTGCCATTGGGGACTCAGTGCATAACATTCACTACAGAAACTTGGCAGAACCTATTCAGATCGGCCACAATGGATGGCAGGTCGCTCCACAGAGGTAGAATCTGGAAGGCGGTTACCACCCGGTTCCTCAAATGTGGTTTTCGTGATAAAAAAAACATACATTGAGAGCGAAGGCAGTTTTCTGTGTCTCTTTGTCTGGCTCAGGCGTATATACTAATATAATATAATAATATAATATAT
>SJOL01002096.1:31895-45010 GCA_004794785.1 Opisthorchis felineus | reverse complement strand
TTAAACTTGGGTTTCATCAATACCACAGCTGCCTGTTTCAGAGCCAGCTGTTTGACCCTTTTACTCTGGAGTGACCACTTTAAGCAAAGATAGACCGCCTTGGGTTCTTCCGAACCACAGCAATCATTGTGCCACGGTTGATTGTGAGAGTTTGTTGTGTGTAGGGTCCTAATAGTTAGAGAGTAGGCTGATCACTGACCACGAAATAAGCCAATGTGAACAGAATTGTGCCACTACTGTTCTCCTCAGATCGAACGTACTAGAAACGCTTTACAGTCAAATGACACCGTGAATTTTGAGAACGTTGGACGGCGCATTTAAGGCAGACTTGGTCGATGGATTTGAGGTGTTCCAGTGTACAAATTCGACGCTATCGGTGGGTGTGTACGGAGCTCAAGGTGGCAGCTGCAACAACCAGCGAATGCCGACTACGTAGTCCCATAGATAATTAAACACCGCTCTTTCTTGTTGGAAGTTGAAGTGGGCGGAAACATTTATTTTGGAGAGACTCCTAACCCTCATAGTGAAAACGATATTGAAACCCGGCCTTTTGTCGTTTTTCCGAACTCTCTAGCTCTCAGAAGGCATCACTTTATTATGTCGCTTATACCAAGAGTATAACTCATCACCACGATTCAGAATACTACAACTGTGACGTTGGAGAAGTACTGGATGAAGCCATCAGCACTGCACATATCGAATGCAGCTCAAGAACAATTAGCTATTACGTTTCGCAGGCATCGTGATGGTTTCAAATTTCGGCGCACACTTTTTGAAGTTTCAGTGCCAGAGGTTAAAGTTACGCTAGAGAAATAGATTTGCCCCATGGATTAGTGACTGAGTTTAAGCAAAGTGACGCAAAACCTCTCCATGATGGCTCAGTGGTTGGAGCGCGAATTTACTGACCGGAAGGTCCGTGGTTCGAACCCTTTCGACTTCCCCTGTCTAGGCTGGAGTGACTCGGTAGTATCCCAGCCCTCGTACTTCCTTCGGGTGGCATGGCAGTTAGGCACCGAAAGGGTGCTATAGCCGAACGATTTTTTTTCATGACATAATATGTAGGATTATTGATTGAGAAGGTCACGTTAAGAATGTTTCAGTTGTTCACAACTTCTGGATCCATTTAACTGACGCACGTTTAAGAAGCGATTTCGCAGAGAACGGCTGCCCGACCAGAACCCATATCCACAAAATCCTTAAACATAATACATATCAGTAAAGTAAACTGACTGGAAACTCACCTTTTCGTGCACTTTCATTCGAACGAATCGAGGCCTCCAGATGTTTCACGTATTGTCGAAGCTCTTCCAGCTTCAACAGTGTTAACGTTTCATCCACTGCAGACTCTTGTTGGTCTGTTGTGGTCACTGCATCACCTGTTTCGTCGATGGATGATGACCCATCCGGTCGACCAGTTGGAGATGCGGGGCTTCCCGGAGAGTTATCCACCTGTGGATGTGAGCAAACAGCTTCATGACAGGTTGACGGAATACGGTGAGAAGGACTGGGAGTCGAGTTGTAAGACTCCAAAAGGTACAAATCGCAGGGTGATAGTTCATCACTAAGTGGATTTCGGAGCCAGGACCATACGCGTGTCATACGAGCCTCAATGTTGGGCGTTACACAGTCATTGATGTCATGGTCGTATTTAGGTTTATTAACGACGTCTGCAGAATCCTCAACCCAATAAAACGGATTATTCAGTACATGTCGAAGTGGGGCTTCAATAATCGTCCTGTTGACGAATGCTGTTTTATCCATGAGTAAACGTCTTTCTGAAGAAGAATGGAGCAGAGTTTCCGTATTTGAATGGACCCCTAAATAGGGTGCTATATCGCTGCACAGAGTCTGTGGCATCATGACAAAGTTTTACGCTGTTTTTTTGTTGTTGAGGACTTTGGTACATAGATTCCAGGCAGTCGTTGAGACCAGTGACCGACACAGTGGTCACTAAATGAACTCACATGTGCGGCAATCGTTTTATTTAAGTAACACGCACACAAACGTACAAATACACAACGTCCGCGCACGTGTGTGAAAATGTGCACCAACCAGACACATTGTGTAGACACACGGTAGGTGGTAGCTCGAAAAAGGAAGGGGGGCACACTTGTTCCAATTTGTCGTTCACACGTGTCTGGCAGCCGAAACGGACATCCAGACCAGGCACAGCAAACAAAATGTGTGAGACCAATCTGGTAAGGTATGTTGCACAGATGCTGGCCTGTCTGACTTTGCACGCAAGTCGGAGTGGGTCAACCTGTAGATAACCGCCAGGGGGCCTCTACATACATGGGCGGAGGATCATGTCCATATACGGACAGGTAATAGTCGTGCCGTAGTACGAAACATGGTGTTTCCAGATCCTTGGCTGTGCAAATTGCAGGTAAAGAAAGTACTCTGGCGCCCTGTCCGGAAGATTTTCGCCTGGTAGACCTGAAGGAACCGGCAGCAAAAAAATCGTAGCCATTATGTCATCTTCTGCAGATCAATGGGGAAGAGGGAATTGTCAATGGTATGGGAGGAAGCAGTAGACAACCGGATCTAAGGACGATCCAACCAGCACCTCACAACTGATGGAGAAACACCCCGGCGGGAAACAGACCAGCAGTTCGAAGCCAACAAGCGGGCGCGTGAATAACAACATGGATTTCAGAAAAAACACATTGGGTTCGAACCACGGACCTTCCAGTCAATAAGTTCGTGCCGTAACCAATGAGCTATCTCGAGCTCAAACTAGTTGAGCGAAAAAACAAACGGAAGAAGACCTCAGCACAATTCTACCCGTGAACTTCGATTTCGACCTGACTTTAACCCTGATGGCGGCAACCGCAACCCGGCTACTCTGGGCTCTTCGTGGAGTGGTTGAAAATTTCCCGCTGGAAACTTTTCGCATTCTTTATACACCACATTTCTGGCCAAATATGGATTAGGGATGACTAGCTACGGTATTATTTACCAAGCATAAAGCCCATCTCTTAGAAAACGTACAACGGATAGGCTGGAAGTTTGGAGCAGGGTTCCGTCAAGTGTCATAGCCGGAAGTATATACTCACTGAACTTTAGAAGGCTCTGTGCTAAACCCGTCTATACATCGCGCATCCTCCTGCGAGAATGTGGTGGGGATTTTCTGAAATTCGTTGTACCAACGAAGGATACTATCAGCAACATTCAGAGGACATAGTCCTAAAATATTCAAAACTAGATCAGAATACTGCATCTATTGATCATACTGACCATGGTAGTAAACAGATGGAATAGCAGCCCAGCAGATGCAACTAACGCAACCATAGAGGATAGATTTGTGGTTTTTGGACAGCTCTTACTTAAGGGATCGCATATCATCATCATCATCATCGACAGCATGACATCAGTGTTCAACACCGATGTTTCGCTGCCGCACAAGCATGATTTATTTGAAAGCTTTATTGTGAAGAAAAGAATAAAGGTGGACGGGGAAGGGACTTAGTGCTAGCTTACCACAATCATTCCGAGGTCCCTACACCTCCAGACACTCATTCAAACAATCTGGATAGACAATGATAACAAGAACGCCACTGACATCGGTTGGTAGCCATATCTTGCAACGTCTCCAACCAGGCGCAGTGGGGATCACGCATTCCCCATACTGGAACGCGAGTGGCACCGACAGCACCCAAACGTTTCGTAATCTCCTTCATACCCCTCTGCTAGGTCAAGGGTTGGCCACCTCTCTGCTTCCGCCACTCTGAGTTGGCCATGGAAAACAGCACTCTCTTCGGCAAACGATGGTTAGACATACGCAACACACATCCCACCCAACGCAGCTTCTGGTGCTGGACACATTCATCAATGGAAGTACCCGTTGCACAACCGAAAACTCGCTTTCTAATTGCCTCGTTACGGATTCGCCGACAAGGATCGCACACACACTTCAATAAAATGATCTCCAACTGCTGTGGCGAACACACTGTCAAGAGATCAGATACGATAGAACTTACAGAAGCCTTTAGCTCTGTGTCTTCTATCCACCGGTTGATTGGTGGGCTTCCCCTCTGTAACCATCTATTTGAATGACCTGTTGAGACATCGCTGCCATTGATGACCGATTTTAAGACAATCGTCATACCTTCCGTACACCTGCCAGTCTCTCGACAGCGAATGTCGAAGAAGCTGGAACAGACTGCAGACTCAGCTGGTACTTGTGTTAGCCTCAGACGTTATCAAGTGCCTGGCAAAGAATAGGACTGGAAACGGTTCAGTGACTAGTACGCAGTTGGAAATGGTAAGCATCCCATCCCACGAGGGGTGGCCTCTCTCCGGTGGATTCACCCTTGAGAAATTGCTGTCCTTGGGTAAGCGTTAGGAAACACGGGTAACTGGGACGCACTGCTGGATTGTTGGTTTGTTCGCGGAGCATCATCGGTGCGCAGCTGGATATTTCAATCAGAGGATCCCGTGTGTTGCATCAGACTCGAGACCCTTCCATATAAAACGACCATCTATCTTACCACGATTAGAGCGACCACCTTCGATCGCACATATGAGCAGCAATTCTCAATTTTCAAAATATCCCATGTTGTACATCAATCAAATCAGCGAATCGAATTCCACAGAATCGAAAAAAATAGTCCAGGTACGTCGCCTCCAGGGCCAGGTCAAGCTACAGCATGCAAACTTACCAACATTTTTCAAATAAATCAGTGTGTTCTCAATTTTTTGTGGCACAGCGATCCAGAGGTAAGAAGAAAGCTAACAGGAACCTTTATTATACCCAAACATTTGCCGCAATTCCCCCGCTTGATTCGTCTAACGTTCCTCTCAACTGATCATGGGCAGATCAAGGCACTTAGACAAAATAGGTACAACACATCCACCAATCACGCGGCCCATGTCACGTGATCTCGTGTGACTTAGTTTCTCGAGGTCCTTGAAAGTTGTGGGATGCTTTCCTTTAGCAATAGCTTACTTACGCATGGAAGCAATTTAGAAGTTTAAATTTGGATTACAACCTGCAAAGTATATTAAAAAGCTGAGTAGACCGCTGATGTGTCGGGAGTAGTTAGAGATCTCTAAACAGGCTCAGAAATTACGTTTTGCGCTGACTCGCAAGACACCCTTTTCACGTAAGAAACATATACCTTTCACCGACTGAACACAGTTAAAGCCTCAGACATGAAAATACAATTCACGTCCATTACATCTCATGTTGTGGGGTGTCGATATATGGGTAGTTAACGCATTCGTGGGGGCTCTTGGTAACCATAGATAGGTGTAACCGGAATTTCACTCCGGGCGGACAGGATCACCGTACCGGTGATGTTGAAACAGAACGTGATGTTTGCAGAATATGAACTTTAGAATATGACTTTAGAAAGTACGAGGGCTGGCATCATTAGGCTTCATGGTCCGGAATTCGCCCTTCGGTAAACAGGCAGCGCGAATCGTATGTGATATAGCGTTCCGCAACTAAATAATAGCTGAAAAAAAAGGGTTTAACGTAGCCCTTGCAGTGTCGTGGCGGTCGAAATTGGACTAGGAAGCGACTTCGTTCACACTGACGGGCCATTTCAGGACAAAAAGGAAGAGAAATCGCGCTCAACATGTTGGTGAAAGGACTGAGAACACCGCTCAACACAATATGGAAGAGCGTACAGTTGAAATGTGCCCACCTTATTCTGTTGGGTAAAGCTAGAGATGTCCGTCCATAAAGGCCAGAGGTTCAGTTTACTATTTCAACAGGCCGGGAAAGCAGCACGGATGACGTCACCAGCCAGAAGCGGCCAGAGCACAAGGTGCAAAGGTCAGAAGTGGCTGTGCAGAGTAGGGAGATTCTTCAGGAACACAGGTATCATTGTGAGGTATGTGAATAGAGAATGTATCACGATGTTGTTAATGAGTAACTAGACTGTCCCAATCTAAGGAGTAATTCACCAGTGCGGTGCTGCTAAACCAAATTTTCCATCATTCCTCGGGAGACAAAGTGCATCCTTTTAGGACAAGGTTAATTGAAACCAGACCGTTCCTTGAAATGTTTATGAAAACAAAAGCGCCCAGGCTGAATCAACACATTGCTCTGAGATACTTCAAACCCAGTCAGCTCTGATTATAAGTAAGACAACCTGATGAATTTTTGTTTGTAATTCGATGGTGTTTCGGTTTCTGTCTTTATTTAAATATCGAAAGCCTATACAGCTAAGTTTTGATTTTCGAAGTGGCCAACAAAAGATGAGAAAATCAGCTGTTCTCTTAGTCCGCAGCTGCGGACCTTTAATTCATATGATTTATATGCCGCTGAGGCTCCACAGAAAAGAAGTTTGCGGTGTTCTCCTTTAGTCGCACTTGCCCACGTGTTGAAGTCTCATCCGGATCTGCTGAAGTCTGAGTCACGTTGAATTCCCTAGACCACTGCCAATCCAGGTTTCGGACCTTTTACGATACGTTATGCGCGCGTGAGAATGCCTTGATTCGTCGCACGTGATTGCTTGCGCAGGCCCAAGATCGATGACCCAACACAACAGGCGACCGGTTCAGGAAACCGGAACTCCTCACGCTCACCTTAGCAGTTTTTTTCAGGTGCACAGCACACGTCTGAGAATTGGATGACCGCACACAGCCAGTAAGCCTCAAGCACGCGGTAGCGGAGTCGACCAATCATCTTTGTGCTTACATGATAAAGCTGCTTCTCTCAAGCCAAAACTCGTCCACTTGGTTGAAGTGGAGTCTGAATTTGCATGGCCCTTCTCCTGTTCTGGAAGCAGCGGAATATAGTTCCACTCTTATTAGAGCTCATTGGCAGTGCATAATCCTTGGCCGCGCTGGAAGTTGAAGCTTGACCAGCTGAAATGCATCGTTTCCAAGACGTTTGGAAAACAGGCGGAGCCAAACTTATTCGAAACGATAACTTCCCAATTGGCTCCAGGCGTTTTTCATGTATGTACAAAACAAGACTAGCTGCAAATTGATGAAAATCGAACTAGACAACCTGGGACGGATGAGAATTGTGAGGGCTTTTCATAAGGTACTAGGACAGTTTGAGTTTGTGTTGAATACATTTGTGTTGAAGGTATTTACACATTTCGCTCGTGTCCGGTGCAGTCAGTAGGTGTTAGAGTTTTATCAAAACAGTGGTAGTGACCGGACTACAATAAAATTGGGAAGTTCATGTGGCTAGTACTAAGTGTTGTACATCTTTCGAATGTACATCTTCGAGGTCTCTCAGAACGGCAAGTTCGTTTTCCCTGAAAATCTGTTAGTGGATGACAGCTGAGTTCACATTTTTCCAGTAAAATTTGACGACTGGGTCCCAAGGAATTTCCAAACAAGCGCTACAATGAATTCCAGTGGACAGAGAAAGTGGCGGAAATCTAACAAGCCAACCCCGTCCTGAAAAATACCTTCACTCAGCCATTAGGCCGGCTTTCACAGTACATAGGTTGTAAACCTAGCACGGAGACAAAGAAATTTCGGCTTATTTGTTCACAGGTCTATCCAAGGTTGACAGCTTGTGCGAAAGACAGTCGGTTGTACTTTGTGCACTTGTGTCACGAGTCATAGATGTATTCTCACTACATTCATACCAGGATTGTAGACGTAGATGTCTGAAACCCAAACATCTATATATAGCCGAGACGACCAGTCAAAACACTTAAAATGTGGCAACTATTCTCTGTTCCCCGCAGAGGTATCGCGATATGCTTGGTATCGCGTGCGTAGTGGACGGCCAACCGACACAAATTGTCACGTGATGCCACTTATCCGGGCCTGACACAGAATGAATAGACGGTGCACAGCCCGACAGGCTAACTATTCAGCCTGCCATATAGCTGAATATAAAAAAAAATCATTCAGCTGTAGCAATCTTTCGGCGCCTAACTTCCATGCTACCCGAAGGAAGCACGAGGGCTGGGATACTGCCAGGATGCCCAAGCCTAGACAGGGGAAGTCTAGAGGCAGAGGTCGGGTTCGAACCACATACCTTCCGGTCAGTAAATTCGCGATTTAACCACTGAGCCATCTCGATCGATATTAGGTAAGGTTAAATTTCATTCAACGGTCTTACCGAGACATGTTCAAGATGATACCCAAGGAAAACAAAAACGATAGAGGATTCCGCATTTGTGTTTTTATCAAACGACATCTGCATAGTCGTAATTGCCAGTTACAAGTCGTATACAGGTGACAACATGATCCTGGTTGCCACATCGTCTGCGTCATATTTTGTTAGTTTCACTGAAGTTTACCTGTTTTCTTTGAGGGCAAAGTCGGAAAATTCGGTGTTCGAAGTATACTACTAATCGCGCCGTAGCGGAGGTAGCTATCCTCGTATTGCCCACATGTGGTACACCTTCGTAATTCGATTCGTTATAATGTATCGATTATGGATTAAAGTGAAGAAGCGAGGTAAGCTTGGACGTGCGTTGTGTCCTTTTCAAGTCCTCCGACGCACTTCCTGGAACTAGCCACAACTACCACAACCTCCCTAGCTAAAAGGAGTGGTCTCTCCATAATCATCTTCTCCAGCTGTAAAAACCGCATACTCGTCGTACAGTTGTTATAGCTGCCACAGTTTCGTTCGCCGATGACCTGGGGATGTGGGGTAGGTAGCTACGGATTGGATGTGGCAGCTGATAGAATTGATCCATAAATACAGGGGTTTCAGTGGACTTTTCATTGGAAAGATCTGGAGGGGAGCAATGTATGGAAGGCAGCAGCTTAGATGCATGAGCACCATTGGAGGCGCGACCGGGCCATGTCCGACTGTATATGGTTACTAACCGCAGTTTACATTGTGGACATATGAGGCAGGATCAGTTCCCTATCAGTCATCTGGTTGGTTCCCTTCGAGCGTCCACTCATCGAATGCATCACAGCGCCACTGAGTCAGCCACCAGCCTTTCCAAAAAGGCGAATTTCTGTTCGGTCTACTGTAGGCTCTATTTATTAGAAGAACCCCACCACGAGTGACTACCTTCGAGAAAAGAATCACTGTTGTTAGGTTGTCCGTCCATAACGAAACAGCCGCAGCCATGAAAATAATCCCCTGACGGGGTTAACAGTCATGTGAAGTAAAACCATGGTAACCTTCCAAATATATCGCGCTAAAGCTGTGTGTAGTAAAAGGCCCGAAAGTGAATATTTGTTGGTTATCTGAGCAACTGAACGACTGCTTCACATATGAAGAGGGGGCAAGCGGAAAGATGCGGAACCGCCTGACGTTACGCAAATAACTGGCGGAAACGAACACTAATGGGAGCACCCATTCGTTGAGTCGTCGGAACAAACAAGTTAACTGGCTTTTCATCAGTCATCAAAGGAGAAATATCACATGTGAACAATTCTGTCATTGAGTTCGAGATAGCTCAGTGGTTGAGGCGGGGACTTACCGACCGTAAGGTTCGTGATTCGAACCCGAACTTAGCATCTCCATTGTTCCTGTCTAGGCTTGGGCAACCTGGCAGCCATCGTGCTTCCTCCGGGTGGTAGATAGGCACCGAAAGAGTGTTACAACCGAATTATTATTATTGTTATTATTATTATTATGCGGTAGTAGTAATTCTATAATTCATCGATCAACGGATCGAATAGACCTAACCCCCAAACTGTCTGCCGCCTAAACGGGTCAATACGGTTCATATGAGCAGGGAACGAATTTCCAACGAGACAGTCGTTTGATTGAAGTAGTCAGTAAGAAAGCCACACACGGCTCGATAAGTCGAAAAAAGTTATACTTAGGGTGAACAGTTTCATAGCTTAGAACCGAAGCAATGATACGATGGCGAGTTAATCGCTCTTACAAATCGATAGTATGATGTGTGTGCTACTTTCAATATCAACCCAGCAGTTCACACTCGACCTTGACTACGGACTAACAATCAATTTAACAACCATAGATTCAGCGGTATACTTACTCTTCTCCAATGAAACGACAAGCAACTGGTGAGTAAATTGCATGGAATGGTCGAAATTCATCATTTGTAGCACGGCATACCGAAACAATGAAATATGTTTTCCTCATAGTTTAGCCTGAGCTAACCTTGGCTGACATGCAGGAGAAATGTAACCATGTTAACCTGTGCTCTCCCTACTACAAGGTTGTCAAATTTCGTTCACTAGGGAGAGTAGAACTTTTGATGCGTGCTATTTTGTAGTTAAACCTGTGAAGAAACTTAAGGTGGTGGTGTAATCAGTGAAACTGTCAATTCGACAGTCGACAACTGTCAATAAGATACCCGATCAATTTCACATGAAAGACTGCTTAGAGAGCCCACAGCAACCATCAGCAATGACCTAACGCAAACCTCTAAAAGAGAGGACATCCCCAACAAAAGTCAACTATGCACCGTCCCCACAATGGTCGCTTTTGACTGAGTTGTTATATAACAAAACCCGCTTCCACCAGCTTGCCACGTTACAACGAGCATCCTGTCCTAAGTAATCGATTTTGATTGGTTTGCTCAGGCTCACTCACAAAGAGTAAAGGAATTTCCCTTCTGGTGATCTATCAGTCCGAAATCAAGGAAGCAGCTCGCAATTTCCTTTGTGAATTGTGATGAATTGTAATGTTCAGAGGAGGGCTTTGTACACGATCACGTTTCCCGCCTTATCAAAAATGAAAACTTTGTTACGTATTCCAGATCGACGGGCACTTCGCCTGAAACTAGTAGAATATTTCCGTAGTCAGCAAACTGCGTTCAAATCATGTCCGATGAACA
This sequence comes from Opisthorchis felineus, assembly GCA_004794785.1. NCBI lineage: Eukaryota > Metazoa > Platyhelminthes > Trematoda > Opisthorchiida > Opisthorchiidae > Opisthorchis > Opisthorchis felineus. The sequence continues at coordinate 34,316 of SJOL01002096.1, read as the reverse complement.
GCCGTTTCCTCATACTGGCACGATTAATCGTTCAGCTGTAGCACCCTTTCGGTGCCTAACTGCCATGCCACCAGAAGGAAGCACGAGGGCTGGGATACTGCCAGGTTGCAAAAGCCGAGACAGGAGAAGTCGAGAAGCAGAGGTCGAGTTCGAACCACGGACCTCCCAGTCAGCAAATTCGCGCTCTAACCACTGAGCCACCTCGCCCCCTGGCACGATTAATGTTAACGCTCAGAAGTATAGTGTATGTACTCAAACACACCGGAGTTTCAACGTCTGCCCTCTGTAGACTATGTTTTCTTAACGGAACACTCCTCACAAAGTTGCTGAAAACTCTTCGACAACCCACGACCGGTTTCGCGCTTCTTGGAGCTCATCAAATAGGTGCGGTCCCTGACCATCTTATGTACTACTTGAGTACCAAATTGTACGCAAGTTTGCAAAATACACTCTGGTAAATCATTTTGGTGTCAACGGGGAACTCGGCTGAGTCTTCAACTGAATGTGCTGCGCAAAGGCTCGCGTCCCAGTTGTTTTGAGATTCGAAATATCACTACTCACTAACACTACTCACATACAGCGATATCTCGGATATCGTGCCGAGTGAAAATGAGGGGGCCTACATGCAGCATGTTTAGTTGAAAAATATCATGAGGGATTCAGGTGAGATTGAGCTGAGTCGCCTGGCGAAACAAAATTAGTGTGTAAATGAGTGCATTTCGCGAGTATAGTTACTTCTGGCCCTCTGCTTGTTCGCTTTTTTGTCCAGTTCAGTAACTGGGCCGTAATATTTTCGTTACTGTTCGAGGAAATATCGTCGATGAATTGTGGGTTGCCAAGCAACACTATGACAACCGAATGATCGTTTATAGCAGAATACTCCAATCGAAAAATGGCTACATAGTTATTCCCTTCTAAAGAACCTATCTAAGCGAACTGACTAGAATTGGTATCTTCAAAGATTTCGATTTGATGAAATTCCATAACTAAAAATGCGAGGCATTAAACAATCAATGAGTCGATTGGGTCTGAGAGAAAATCAATGTGGTCGAGGAACTACCAGATCAGATGATTGCTGAGAATCAACCGATTCGAGCCTGGATGGGAACCGAGTTCGAACAAGACAGTTGTTCACGTGATAGTAATGGTAAAAAATCGCAGACGATACGTGGTCCGATGAGCTGGGAAGGATTTTGTTCTGAGTGAGTGACAGGTTCTACAGTCTACGCACAATCGTGTGTAGGCTGGATTTTGACCGGTGGTCAAGCGAGCTACATTCACCAGTCATTCAATCGGTAAGTAACACAAAATATCGATCTGACAAGTCTAAAAACAAACCCATACACGACGCAACAAGCATGGATGTATTGTAGCCTGAGAAAGGTCCACTGGGACGTCCAGCCGCCGACGGAGACCACACATGAAGACTCCTGAAATTTACTAGCTCCAGTTTTTCATATCAAATCAATAGAAAATAAACAGTAGTTTCATATGAACGTTGTTTTTCTTAAAACGATCAAATCTTAATCAGGACATGTTCGCATACCTGGCGTAGTGCCAGGTATTCTCTTCACAAATCTACCGTTTTTTTTAGCCTCACAGTTAGGTTTTCCTGAATATGACTAAAGTGTTGGCAGGTATAATTGGCTGAAACGCCTAACTGGTTTCCTATAACCGTAACAGCACTGCAAGTAGTGTACTTAGGAAGCTGAAAGCGACTCGATCTGATCGATCTTGACCTATTTGCGCTCACGAGGAGTGAGTATCGGTGGACACCGAACTGAACTGCGCGGGCAAATGATACTTCCCGGTTGCCCAGGCCGAAGAAGGGGGTCTGGTTGAGGTACCCCACCTTGAGCCTTTGACTCAAAAGTCCGACCCACAAAACAGTGGGAGGATGTAGGGTTTTGTTCGGGGACCCTGACCCCAGCCTCTGACTCAAACGTCTGACCCAGGAGGCAGCGGACAATAGCGTTTTCTTTGGAGACCCTGCCCGGAGCCGATGACCTGCTCGGCTGCAGACGGTTGGCCTAACCCGAGGGCGCAGGGAATAAGGCATTACTGTCTCATTCCTGATGCGGCTGCGCACAGCAGGTGCCTTTTGAGCACCATCGGACTCTTTGGTTTTAAGAGTATTTCGACCGTATTGAATAATGCGCCGGCGGTCACGGTCAACCGTTGGACGATCGGAGTGTGCGGTTTTTGCAGCTAACCTTTTCTATCCAGCCTTCCTCGGGGGAAGGCAGCATCGCTGCTTCCATAAATATGGACATGCCGGTCGCCTGGGGGAAACACCTTACTGCCTTCACACTCCTGTCGCAGAGGACAGTACGACTTTACTTCCAGGCCGCCTCGTAGCACGATTACTCGCAGTACGGGGTCTCGCTGCTCTTGGTCTGACCGCTCCCCTTTGGCCTTCCT
>SJOL01002096.1:0-10203 GCA_004794785.1 Opisthorchis felineus | reverse complement strand
TATATATATATATATATATTGACCGGGCACTTAAAAAACCGATGGGCATCCGCACACAATAAGTAATGGCAAAAACGGTTTGAACTGAGCTGCGAAAGCACACACCTGAACGCTCTGATGTGAATGCGAGAACGATTGACAGGAAGCAGAATAAAGCATTTTAAAGCCATCAGTACGTCCAACTGGTGGCCCAAGTTTGTCAATTCAAGTAGGTGCAAATGACGATTTGAGCCCCACAGTGTATTCAAAGGGTCTAAATAACAGTTAGCAAATTCTCTTCGCTCTCGTGAACAACAGTACCATGAAATACTTACAGGAGACTCTGTGTCACCCATGTGTTACATTTCGTACGCTCGAAGAATCATCCATTCTCTGTTAAACAAATCCGTCGTTCACCATCAAGCTGTCCAGCGTTTTCGGAAAAAAACCATGGTCCCAACATTCCATCAGCCACAAACTCGTGGAAGCCATCCAACTCTTTGAAAGACAACAAAGAACCTCTTCTGTCAGTATCTGACCATTGCTATCTTCCTATCGTCATTATTGAGTATTTCAGATGCCTGTCGGGATACGACGTCACGGATTATAATCAATTGTTTTTCTCAACCATTTTCTATTTCTGAAATACCAGCCTACATCCACACATCGTGGCTCTTGTTTTTTGTCTGTTGAATTGCAAAGTTCCTACGCGATAAAGTTACACCTGCCAGCAGGACGACAGCTTATAAGCCCCAAGGTATCGGACAAGTTGAAGGCTTAAATGGGACCCTTTGAAGAGCCATTTCCCCACCTATTAAAATCCGTGATCGGCCTTCTACTCGGTACCGGCAAGTTTCCGCCACTTGAAGATGGAACTATGATATTTCAAAACCGCATAAGTGCTGATACCTCGGATAATGTGCACTGAGAAGGATAGGATGAGCCAGGCGTCTAGATATAAAAATCAGGTTCTTCATTCTCCTATGTGTGGTGGATAAAACTGGTAGACAAGAATGTACTTCCGAACTTAATGAACAGAAGGTCCGTGGTTCGAACCCAACCCGGGCATCTCGACTGCTCCCGTCTAGGCTTGGACAACCTGGCAGAACTTCAGCCCTCGTGCTTCGATATTTGTGGTGTAGCTGTCATGAAATGAGTATCTGGTCAATACAGCCGCGGTCCAAGCGGAAAATAGCCTGCTCTTCTCGGTGTTGTCCACCAGTTCATGTCTATGGTCGGAGAATGAAACCGGCGGACAATTTGGACTCAAACTTCACCAAATATATTCCTTGACAGTTTCGTCATTCGGTATTTGGACCTTTCCTTCAGACTATGGTGGAGGGACCTAATCTGATGGAATTCTCCCGACAGTCCAAATTTCCTCCAGTAACGTCATCACTTCGTATGATTGAGAGTTCATTGTCTATGCATAAGGCAAGCGATAGCTCATCGGGACCTGATGCCTTGCGTCGTTTCAGCTGTTGAACTCCCCCGGATATTTCTGACGCAGCAAGTCCACGTTTATTGTCCATTGTGGTGTAGTGATGAACAAAGGCACTGGCAATGATACTGGGGATGAGTTTGATTACTGTTTGGTCGCTGAGCATCCTATGCGTCTTGACAGTCCGTTGACTATTTAGATGCTTCCTTCCAGAATGGTCTGACCGACATTCGGTCGTTTTGCATTAGTTGCCCTGATTGGCTGGAAGAAGATTTATGGGTGTTCCCGGAAGCTCTTGAAGCATCCACCTCAGACGCGTGTTAGGACCATCAAGATTCACGGTCTCTTTATAAAGAGGCGGTATATTCCAGCCTCATTTGTCTACGTGCTTGGTCACTGTCATGACCATGGACATGACTCCTCAATGTTGGGCGTGGTGTTCCAAAAAATGGACATATATCTACTAACTGTCATCCGTAGGGGTTGAAAAATAGGTGGCACCATTTTGGTGCATAGCTGACAAGCAACCCAAAGGAAGCACGAGGATTGAGATACCGCCCACTTCCCAAGCCTAGACTGGAGCAGTCGCAATGCAGAGGATGGGTTTGAACCAAGGACCTTCTGGTAAGTTCGGGACTTAACCACAGCTATTTCTTCATTACATATATATATATATATATATATATATATATATATATTAGTCAATTTGCTGTGGCGAGATTGCTCAGTGGTTAGAGCGCCAGCTTACGAACCGGAAGGTCCGTGGTTCGAACCTAACCTCTGCCTCTCGACTTCCCCTGTCTAGGCTTGGGCAACCTGGCAGTATCACAGCCCTCATGCTTCCTTCTGGTGGCATCGCAGTTAGGCACCGAAATGTTGCTACAGCTGAATGACTTTTTTTTGCTGTGGAACCTCTTCGATGCATTATGTGCCATGCCAGCTGTAGAAAGCACGAGGGCTGAGATACTGTTAGGTTGTTATAGCCCAGAAAGCGGTCATCAGATCCGAACTACGGACCTTCTGTAAGGTAGCTTCATGGCTTAACCACTTAGCTATATTAATCTTCCCCATCCTACCTGATAGATCCCAGATGCAGGCATCCAGAGAAGCAGACGATAGCACACCATTGCTCACATTCTCCGCTGCGCCTCGTCTTTATTGCGGCTTTTACTGTTCCAGCCGTTAAGAAAGCTGGTTAGGAAGCTACTCTCGAGCTAGAAACTAGAAACTAGAATAAAAGATTCAAGTGTACTGAATGAGCCTAGCAGTTCTCACCAGCCAGATGCGGCCAACTGCTGCAGTCGGTTGCGCCTCAGAGGTACAGCTTCCTTGCTTGACTGGATACCTACAAACGGTCATGTTGGATTTTACAGCGGGCTGCTCAAAGCTTCCTCTCAGCTAATGTAGTTCAACGGGTCCGTCTTTCCCTCCTTTCCAGCCAGTTTTGTTTTGATGAATATCATCATGGGATCGAGAATCTTGGTATCAAAACCAAATCTAGAGAAAGATTAGCAGATTTGGACCATGCGGACGACGCTGTTCGACGCGTTCAGCCCGCACGATCGGTCCCATACATAATTTCGTTATCGGTCCCTTGCTTTAGCTTGTTTTTTTTAACCTTCGACGCGCAGAGCAGGATGCTTTTCAGTCTCCATGAGAAAGGAGACCTAGGATTATCGGCCGGTCCTTTAATCTGACCAGTAACGTGGGTCGTGGCTGTGTGGGGAGCTCTCCAAAAGCTTTCCTATAAGCAGCGGTGCCTAACAAGTGTAACCACCCTCTAAATTTCTGTTTAGTTTCATTATGGATGAGATAATGAGGCGAGCACCGAGAGGTCTCCGAAACCCCGCTGTCCAAATCCTTCACAGCCAGAGCCCTGTGGAGCTGGAATATACAGACAAAGACGTTTTCTTTTGAAGAGCAGGAAGCGCAAGCATTACTTGAAAAGCTAATCAAGGTCATCCATTTCTCCAGCATGTTTCGCGCCCACAAAGTGAAAGTCATGCTCCGGGATTTACAGTGCACTAATGGAAGTTGTGGAAGCCTAGACGGATCTCAGAAGTTGAATTAGCTCTGACGACAGTGTGACAGACGAAGTTGACGCACGAAAACCATAATTGCGTTTACCGCATTGCGTCACTTGTGGTATCAAAAAGGTATCTCACAGAGCCCCAGAGGACGCCTATATCATACTTATGTACGGGTTGTATAGTTGTACGGCTGAGACTTCGGGTGGAGGATCTCAGGCATCTTTGAATCTTTGACCACCGATGCCTCAAAAGTATGGCTGGAGCCGGTGAATTCGCAATGAGGTGATCGAAAGATGAGTTTTTGTGAAGCAGAGGGTATTCTCCGCGAAGAATGCATCAAGCACTGAAAGCTAAGGTGGCTGGGCCATGTGTTACACAAGCCAAGTTGCCGCCTGCCGAGACGAGAGCTGTTTTGTGGCGAAAACTTAGAGGTGAACAGAATTTGACATGGTAGAAGGGAACCAAGGATGTTGAGGAATGTTTGGACGCTGTTGGTGCTGTTTGCTTTCCAGGATTGAGTCTATGTGCTTGGTTGGAGACTTTGAACGATATGGCGACTAGCCGACGTCAGTAGCGTTCATGCTAACAGTTTCTATTCGGATTGTCTGACTGAGTGTTGGAAATGCGGACACCTTGGATAGCTGTGGTAGGCCAGCCCTAGGTCCCCTTTCCTGCCCTAGTTCTTCCTTCTTTCCACTATGAGGCTTTCTTCAAGTAAATTGGCATGGTTGCACGTCAATGAAGTATGAGGGTTCTCTTCTGGTGTTGCTGTAAATGACGATGGTGATGATGATGATGATGATGTCGAAGGTCGAGATGGCTCAGGTGGTTAGAGCGCGAATTTACTGACTGGGAAGTCCGTAGTCCGAACCCGACCTCTGCCTCTCGACTTCCCCTGTCTATGCTTGGGCAACCTGGCAGTATCCCAGCCCTCGTGCTTCCTTCTGGTGGCATCGCAGTTAGGCACCGAAATGTTGCTACAGCTGAATGACTTTTTTTTGCTGTGGAACCTCTTCGATGCATTATGTGCCATGCCAGCTGTAGAAAGCACGAGGGCTGAGATACTGTTAGGTTGTTATAGCCCAGAAAGCGGTCATCAGATCCGAACTACGGACCTTCTGTCCAGTAGCTTCATGGCTTAACCACTTAGCTATATTAATCTTCCCCATCCCACCTGATAGATCCCAGATGCAGGCATCCAGAGAAGCAGACGATAGCACACCATTGCTCACATTCTCCGCTGCGCCTCGTCTTTATTGCGGCTTTTACTGTTCCAGCCGTTAAGAAAGCTGGTTAGGAAGCTACTCTCGAGCTAGAAACTAGAATAAAAGATTCAACTGTACTAAATGAGCCTAGGAGTTCTCACCAGCCAGATGCGGCCAACTGCCGCAGTCGGTTGCGCCTCAGAGGTACAGCTTCCTTGCTTGACTGGATACCTACAAACGGTCATGTTCGATTTTACAGCGGGCTGCTCAAAGCTTCCTCTCAGCTAATGTAGTTCAACGGGTCCGTCTTTCCCTCCTTTCCAGCCAGTTTTGTTTTGATGAATCGATGGGATCGAGAATCTTGGTATCAAAACCAAATCTAGAGAAAGATTAGCAGATTTGGACCATGCGGAAAACGCTGTTCGACGCGTTCAGCCCGCGCGATCGGTCTCACACATAATTTCGTTATCGGTCCCTTGCTTTAGCTTGTTTTTTTTTAACCTTCGACGCGCAGAGCAGGATGCTTTTCAGTATCCATGAGAAAGGAGACCTAGGATTATCGGCCGGTCCTTTAATCTGACCAGTAACGTGGGTCGTGGCTGTGTGGGGAGCTCTCCAAAAGCTTTCCTATAAGCAGCGGTGCCTAACAAGTGTAACCACCCTCTAAATTTCGGTTTAGTTTCATTATGGATGAGATAATGAAGCGAGCACCGAGAGGTCTCCGAAACCCCGCTGTCCAAATCCTTCACAGCCAGAGCCCTGTGGAGCTGGAATATACAGACAAAGACGTTTTCTTTTGAAGCGCAGGAAGCGCAAGCATTACTTGAAAAGCTAATCAAGGTCATCCATTTCTCCAGCATGTGTTTCGCGCCCACAAAGTGAAAGTCATGCTCCGGGATGTACAGTGCAATAATGGAAGTTGTGGAAGCCTAGACGGATCTCAGAAGTTGAATTAGCTCTGACGACAGTGTGACAGACGAAGTTGACGCACGAAAACCATAATTGCGTTTACCGAATTGCGTCACTTGTTGTATCAAAAAGGCATTTCACAGAGCCCCAGAGGACGCCTATATCATACTTATGTACGGGTTGTATAGTTGTACGGCTGAGACTTCGGGTGGAGGACCTCAGGCATCTTTGAATCTTTGACCACCGATGCCTCAAAAGTATGGCTGGAGCCGGTGAATTCGCAATGAGGTGATCAAAAGACGAGTTTTTGTGAGGCAGAGGGTATTCTCCGCGAAGAATGCATCAAGCACTGAAAGCTAAGGTGGCTGGGCCATGTGTTACACAAGCCAAGTTGCCGCCTGCCGAGACGAGAGCTGTTTTGTGGCGAAAACTTAGAGGTGAACAGAATTTGACATGGTAGAAGGGAACCAAGGATGTTGAGGAATGTTTGGATGCTGTTGGTGCTGTTTGCTTTCCAGGATTGGGTCTACGTGCTTGGTTGGAGACTTTGAACGATATGGCGACTAGCCGACGTCAGTAGCGTTCATGCTAACAGTTTCTATTCGGATTGTCTGACTGAGTGTTGGAAATGCGGGCACCTTGGATAGCTGTGGTAGGCCAGCCCTAGGTCCCCTTTCCTGCCCTAGTTCTTCCTTCTTTCCACTATGAGGCTTTCTTCAAGTAAATTGGCATGGTTGTACGCCAATGAAGTATGAGGGTTCTCTTCTGGTGTTGCTGTAAATGACGATGGTGATGATGATGATGATGATGTCGAAGGTCGAGATGGCTCAGGTGGTTAGAGCGCGAATTTACTGACTGGGAAGTCCGTAGTCCGAACCCGACCTCTGCCTCTCGACTTCCCCTGTCTATGCTTAGACAACCTGGCAGTATCCCAGCCCTCGTGCTTCCTTCCGATGGCACGGCAGCCAGGCACCGGAAGTGTGTTACAGCTGAACGATGATAATATCAAAAGCCAATACCCTCATTCCAATGCCAGTAACATAAGAGTCGTCTGTGGTGACTGGAATGGATTCGGCTGAAGCTGAAAGGCCGTGTATACAAGGTAATCATGAAACTTGTCTTACTTTTTCATCGGAAAACTTGGCCGCTCCGCCCTCAGGACCCTGAAGGTCCTAAAACGTTTGATTCTCGATGCTATTGCACCGTAGGGAGCGTCAGATGGTTACAGCCTTCACAATGTGATGCAATTAGTTCGTAATGAATCAAAATAACTGAGACAGCAAACAAAGTTTGTTAAACTAAAGTGGTTGGAGAATGTATCACAGTACATGTAATACGGTACCACGGTACCCAACAATGGTCTATCAAACAAAAACTTGCTTCCTACGCCGAATTCCTGATGATAAAAGATTTGATGGGTCAATGCGAAATGACAGTGACTGTGGACAAAATAAGTGTTGTGGGACCTCCGCGCCCTTCAGACTGTGACCCACGTGATTGTACTTGCACGTGGTTACAAACCCTGTAGGACATGGTAAGTGACCGTTTACAGTGGAGAGTATGTTGCTACCTCCTGTTCGGACGACCTAGATGAAGTCTGTCGTTGTACGCTGGGCTTGTGCTAGATGAGTTCGCAGAGAGCGTTTGGTCAATCCAATTGGGGGCGCCTGAATCCTAAGTGACGCTGCTACGCTTTCCGCAGTGCGGGCGGGCGAGTCTTTCAGTGCAGGTTTGGTTCTCCAGACTGGGTAAACTTCACTAATTCCCGTTGTTTTTTCAAGTTGCTTCTTTATTGGATACTAGGCATGGAGTACATACATTGCATTCTGAGGCACGGTGTCGACGAAATGATGTAGATCAGCCATCCTGGTACATCCACTGCCCATCAAAAAAGAGGGCTTTTCGAAAACAAGTGGAGTTCCAGTAAGCTTATCATAGTGAGTTAGGGTTTGGCATGTGTCCTGTTGGGAGGGCCATAAGTTGGAGATGTTACTTAGCAGGATTGATGAGTGGGTTGTCTATCAACCAAATGTGGGCGATGCGAAGGACTGTGTGGTCCACTGGGGATCGGATCGTCCTCTAAAGCCCCATGTGGTTGAATAGAGGAGGGGGTCCTTGATCAAAGCCAGAGACACCAGACGCCACAAGAAGGAACCTTGCGGTACTATACCACCATTTCGGTGCTTAGCTGCCAACGGGGGGCACGAAGGCTGGGATACTGTCAAGATGCCCAAGCTGAGGTCGGGTTCGAACCACGGATCCTAAGCTGCTGCCTTAACCACCGAGCTATCTCGATCCCAGGGATTATCTCGGCAACGAACAGCGCTATGATCATCTTGGCTATGATCGTTCCGTCTTTTTGGTGATTGAACGAAAGACAGCACTGCTGACTCCGAACGCAGTTGGGTCGGGTAGAATAACGATGCACCCAGCTGAATGCCTTCGACAAGACTAGATTGGTGAGTTTCGTGCCTAGCTGTGGTAACATATTTGAAAAATGCGGTGCTATTCAGCAGGAGTTTAGACGAGATAGTTCCCATCTGGAAGTATGCCGAACCTCCGGCATTAATTTGTCCTGCTCAGGGTAGACCATGAAATGTTCTGTGAACTTTGATGGGAGAGGAAGGATGTTGGTCGGTCGTCGGCTGCATTGGATATTTTGGACCCTTTTTGCAGATAAGCGTGACGGCCACTTGCCTCCCACGTTTTTGCCCTAGGAATTCCCAAAATTTAGCTCGTCAAGTTGTTAACCAGAAAATACTGCAAAATTTTGAGGATGCTGTGGATACTTTCACTTATACTCTGGAGTGTTCTGTTTGGAAGCGACCGCTATCGGATTGAATGTGACGTGACTGAGACTGCCTTCTGTTTGGTTGAAGTTGGGGCTGTGACATCAGCACGGGTGTGTAAGCAAACGGTTGTGTATTGTAGGAGTTAGGCATTGGTAGGGTCTTTTGGTGTTGTACATGGCTCTGCTGGTTAGGAAGCGAGATATGCCTTGTCCAACTTTAATCATACTGCGGCCAAGATTTCATGGCCTCTTTTGAATTGGGTAGTCAGAGAATGAAAAAGTGAATAATCCGGTACAGAAGTGCTATACAGTGGTTTCTGGGGGCAATATGTCCATAAGTACAGGCCAGTACACCATTGGATTCAAGCGTTACCATACTTGTTAACCCTCCCTAGAGTTCTGCTGCAGTCTTTGGGGCCAGGTGGAACACACTGTCCTAACTTGTGGTGCCATGCTAGTCAGAGCTGTCGGCCGTCAGACGGTTAGCCGTGCCCGATTACATGGCAAACGTCCGAATAAATCGTAATCGCTCGCTCTCTCCTTGCCGTCCGGATGCGGGTGAGCGACTGACCATGGCAGAAAAGCATTAATAGTCGCATTGAAAATAACGTGGTCAATGTGGCGAAATGGTATTAAGTAATCAAGCATTATTCACGAAATCTCCGTTGGTCATGACAGTATCCAGATGAAACAGGATGTCGGAACCACGAAACCGAATAATTTGATGCGTGTTATGACAGAAGGTCCATGAATGAATCTCTGCAGACTTTCACTAAAGTTAAGAGCATCTAACTTCCTGAGATCCTGATTCGAGTTTGTACATTCCACATTCTTAAGGAGGCTATTCCGAACACTATCCACTCGCATCGACGGAATAATCAAGTGCAAATGAACTGTGGCGACGGATGGCCACATGCGAGTGCGACCCGCGATGACGTCCTTGGCCAACCCGAGATTCACAGCTTCCCCAACAGCCGGTCCTCATAGTCCATAACCATCTCTATGCCTCGTTTTCTCATGAAATATCATATCTTAATGGTTAACCTCATGAGTAGGGTAATCTTGACTTATTTTTACACGTAAGAAAAGCTAGGGCAGGAAGTAAAGTGCCTATACCTTTCCTCTGACTTCTCTTCGATTTATCTTCGGTGGATGTCTGGGACTTGGGATGCAAAAGCGCAGAGGGAGGAGAATCTGTTGGCGAGAGGTCGGCCAGATTGAATAACTAAGTTGGGTGTTCGGCAGAGGACCAAGCCACAACTTTGTTCCTGATTGGTCGCTAAAAAGTTGCAGGTTGCATATTACCCAAAGGGCTCAAGGATCCACGGATAGATACAAGGGATCGAGGCATTCGCCCAATTTCCAGGGACGGTTTTGTTCTTGTAGTTCAGCGGCTGCCGTTCTCCAGGGGGAAGGAGGTAAAGCACCACGACACGCGTTTCATAGCTCAAGGATTTAAGTCCGGCAACAATTTTTGCAGCAGCAGTCGAAAAATATGGCATCCGATATGAGTCCCTCTCCTTGGCTTGGGTTATGCTGTCCATAAACACGAGCATGATCGTCACGCACGAACGGTTTGGGAGAAATCCGTCTTGAACTCGAGATATCAAGTTGTTGGTAGTAAGGTTGTCTAGGATGGCTCGCTTCAGAATGCGTTCCACCACCTTGCGTGGCACGCTAGTGAGGCTAATAATCTTGTGGCTGTCGGGCGATAGTCGGTCACCAGTTTTGTACATTGGCGTGACAATCGCTTCCTTCCAAGCAGAGGGAAGGTGGCCTTCGTCAAGCGACTGACGGAACACCAGGTAGAAATGATTTGTCAGTGTGTACGACGTTTCCTTCAGGATC
>SJOL01002088.1:127456-144048 GCA_004794785.1 Opisthorchis felineus | reverse complement strand
AACCAAAGCCTTTGGCTCAAAAGCCTAACCGCAAGGCAGCGGTGTTGGGCTGGAAATGCAAGTACATTACCAATTTTACGGAACACGTCGCCACACATGTTCCAACCCCCAACCTGGAGGGCCAGGAGACTGTGTTCGTCAGACCTCTACCCATTGACCAACCTGGTATGAGAGACTCTGCGAGTGTCGCGGGACACTCCCCAGTATAGCTCAGTAGGTCGCTGAGGTGCGCAAACCGGCACACCACGGTAAGGTCCAGTCTCTTCGTGAACTGGCCAGTCAGGATACATCACAAGAGGATAGAACAGCGACCTATGAAGCGTGAGTAGTTCATCCATTACAAAAGAGTCCCTTTTTATAAAAACATCTGGCTTACCCCAGCATTCCTTATCCAATGTTCCCACCAGACCGGACCAATGCTTCGGACACCGACGGTGAAACACTGAGAGCTTTCATACATCCTCTGCGCCTAAAGGCCACGTTTCTTATCCATAAAGCAGTTGGCGAATGCAGGAAGAAGATAGTCGGTGCCACAGGTGTGGGAGGCTGGCAAATTTGTCCTGTCCTTCCAGATTAAAGAAGTAACCTCGTCTCCAGTCTGTCCACCAAAACTCATGCAACCCACCACGTCGACTGGCTCGTTTCCAAGTATGAGGCTAGGGTTTGATCACATCCAGTCTTGTGGCAGCACGTTACACTTTGCTGGTGTCGAACGCATATCAAACAGTGCAGCAGAATAACTTAGGCTACTTTAAAATGGCTTGCGCCTTCGAAGAATCTGGACCAATAATAATAATATCGCCTGCGTAATCAATATCTGTGAGTAAACGTTCTGGGAGCAGTTCGATCTAGGTGATTTTAGAGAAAGACACTAAAGTTTCCAGTAGTACATCACTAACAAAACTGAAGAGGAATAGTGGAAGAGGGCAGCCTTGTCTTACGCCACTGGTCGTGATGAATTCGGGTGAAGGCCCGCTACATACCTGTACGCGCCCGTAGTAGTTCCCAGACAGTATTTTATAGGGTACGAAATCTAGAAAGGACACCTTTTATCGTCGGACACCGTCACAGTTTCTATCTTCAGAGTTAAAAAAGGTCGACTAATGTTGGGTGTTTGAAAGAACGGCGATTCTGAAGAGAACATCGTGCAGCTGTAACACCCTTTCTGTGCCTAGCTTCTGCGCCAACCGAAGGAAGTACGAAGGCTGAGATACTGCCAGGTTGCCCAATCCTAGACAGAAGTCGAGATGCCGGGGCTGGGCTCTACCTACGGGTCTTCTGGCCAGTACCTTCGTGCCTCAACAAATGCGCTGTATTAAGCTCAAAGCTTTCTAAGAACCGGTTTCAAGATAAACACATGGTTGCGTAGAAGGAATCAAGCCGAACTGGTCTTCAAAGTGTTCAGCCCACTGCTCACCTCTCGAACTGAGACTAAGATAGACAAAACCAACAACAGTGAATTTGGACTCAAAATTCAAGTCGTACAGTGAACATTTTTTCATCCCATCGTCATCCACAACGGCACAGGCTGACTGCACCTGTAGACATTCAAGTTAACAGACTATAACGAGCCCTCAAGTTCAACTCATACAGCAGCCGTCCCCGGAAATTCCCATCGCGTCCCCAGTGTCTTCACGGTGGACGCCAAAACATCAAACGTCACTTGTGGGAGTTAATTTTTTCCAGAATCTTCCTAAAGCAAAATTCACCGCTAGCCATGGCCGACAGGCAACTGGCTTCTAGATTCTTTGGGGTGCCCCTTTACACCGTGAAAATCCATCGGGTGAAGGTCGGTCTCCCCATCTCAGCGTTTTTCAATTTTGGTGACTGCTTTTAACATTTAAATCGTTTCCAGGACAGAGGTTACGACGAACCGGGGGAATCAACAACCACGCAAGAAGATGCGTTCAGACTAATATGAGCGTAGTTACCCTCGGGAGTGTCGATGACGTGTTCGAAACCCGCTGTTTCTTAACCAGACGAAAAGCAGTGGTAACCAGTACTTTTCACCGCCATCGTAAAAAGCATCGATACCACAGACTACATGTACTCGGCCTGTGCGATACGGCTGATGCTATTACCACAAACTCACCAACCCAAAAATCGCTCAAACCGCTTGACGTAGTACATGAGTTCGTGAACATCATCATCATTATGGACAGCACATCAATGTTCAACACCGATGCTTCGCTGCTGTACAACCATAATAAATATGAAAGCCATATTGTAAAGAAAAGAATAAAGGTTGACAGGGAACGGACTTAGTGCTACCTTGCTACAATCATTTCGAAGTGCCTACACCTCCAGACACTCATTCGGGCAATCTGGATAGAAACTGACATCAAGGACGGCATTGACATTAATTAGCAGCCATATCTTGCAGCGTATCTAACCAGGTGCAGTGGAGATCACCCGCTCCCCATCCTGGAATGCGAGGAGCACCAACAGCACCGAAACATTCGTGATTTCTTTCATACCCCTCTGTCAGCTCAGGGTTTGGCCACCTCCCTGCTTCTTCTACTCTGAAATGGGCACGGAAAACAGCACTCTTCGGCAAACGATGTTTCGGCATACGCGGTACAAGGCCTAACCAATGCAGTTTCTGGTGCTGGGCGAGATGGCTCAGTGGTGAGAGCGTGCATTTACTGACTGAAAGGACCGTGGATCGAACCCATCCTCTGCATCTCGATTCCACCTGTCTAGACTTGGGCAAGCTGGCAGTATCCCAGCCCTTATGCTTCCCTCGGGTGGCACGACAGCTAGGCACCGAAAGGGTGTTACAGCGATTATTATTATGTCAGTATATGGTGCTGGACACATTCTTCAATGAAAGTTCCTGCTTTCTAATTGCACCGTTACGGAATCTCCGACACCAACCCACACGAGCTATGGTTCTGAGACAACGATTGTCGAACACCAGAAAAAGTCTCAGTTCCGCTGTTCGACCAAGTCAAGTCAAGTCACAGCCATACAACAAAACACCCCGCGCTGTAGCCTGATACACACGTCACTTGAGATCCAGGGATATACCGCTTTTACGCCATAGGTGTCTCAAATTAGCAAACACAATCTGAGCCTTGCAGATTCGTGGATTGACTTCATCTGTCACAGTAAAATCAGAACGTAAACGTTGCAATACAGGAGGCTGATGGAAGCTTACTACTGATGGTGCGAATTAAACAGGGGAGAACAGACTTGGATTTCGTGCAAAAATGAAAAATCGAAAGGTTGTGGTAATGGTGATATTCTTCATAAACCTACGTGGCAACTGTCACATGGTCATTTTCGGGTGGTTCGCGACCCGCACGAGAGGAAACTTTTACTCTGGAAGGTGTCTTTACATGGAATTTACCATTTCAACCCGATTCAACATTTTCAGACGCCTATTTCATAAAGTCTAGTCTGTCCTGCTTTCCCCTACCACCCGATCACCCACTCTTCGTTCTTATCTCCATTAAATTGTCCCGATGTCGTGCGTAAGTGCATGTGCACACACCATTGCAACTAGTACACCACTGCTGTTAGTCACGTGAATCACTCTAAACCCCTGGCGAATTAGCTCGGGTGGTGAGTTCCAAGCAATTAAGTTCAGTCTAACATCACGAATCTGAGTACGTACAATCCGAGTCTATGGGTCTTCGGTTTTTTACTCGTGTACATACCCAGTGAGCCTATCAACTGGAATCCGTGGTGCGTTTCCCTGGAATGAATCTGTTCGCGGGGGGGGGGGTTATGAGCAGTAAATCAACGGATTTCATAACAAGCTCATAGACAAGCTTATCTCCAACACAACCCGACGAAAGCAACACGCCAAAGTCTCAAACTACGCGGTGGTCCGACCTTGCAGGTCAAGGTTCAGGTTGATTCACGGATTCACTGATTAATACACAGGATCAAGGCTTTCGCCCAAGTTTCCCCGGTCACGGATTGGTACACAGGATCGAGGCTTTTGCGCAAGTTTCCTGGGTCGGTTTTGTTCTTGTCCTTCAGTGGTTGTCGTTCACCTGAAAGGCACAAGCGAAAAAAGGGTGTAGCACTGCTCTTTAAGTTCTCAGCGCGGGGCAATATGTTTGCCAGCACGAGGACTCGCATAGGAAAGTGTCTAATAGTGTTTTGAACTGGGTTCTAGAAGGAACGTGGACGACTGTCGTTCAGCGGCTGCCATTCGCCTGAAAGACACAAGAGAAAAAGAGTGTAGCACTGCTCTTTAGGTTCTCAGCGCAGGGCAGTAAGCTTGCCAGCGCGAGGACTCGCTTAAAAGTGTCTAATAGTGCTTGGAGCTCAGCTTCTGGTTCAAGGCAGGATACCAAAAGACAAGATAGAAGAATAGGAGTTGGCAGCACGGATCAGCAATCGCCCATATTCCTGCGCCAGCAGATAAGGGTATAACTCTCGAATAGCCAACAAGAAAGAATTATCATTCATGGATTCACGGATTGATAAGCAGACTCTGGGCATTCGCCCAAGTTTCCTGTGTCGGGTTTGTTCCTACCTTTCGCCACCTTCTGTTAACCTGAAAAGCATCAATGGAAAGAAAATGAAGCACCGCCCTTCAAGTTCATATAGCGGGGCAGCAAGCTTTCCAGCGAGTGGACTAACATAAAAGCAAGTTAAAGTGCTTTGAACCGGGTTCTACATGCAGCTTGAACAAACATCGGAGGGAGGCTATTCCGCGCACCACCTATCCGAAGTGAAAAACTGTTATCAAATAAAAGTGTGCGCCCTGAGCTGGAAAATATTACTATGTTATTACCATTTATTAGTTGGGTCAAAGGTTAATTTTCGTTCCCAGTTTTGGTGACCACTACAGGACGATCCAGTGCAATCCAGGCCAGTCCACTCTAATCCACTTCAGTCAAAATTACCACATTTAACCCCGTCCTAGGGCTGTTTGTCAGATGACGCGCTAGGTTCTCAGATGTACTAGAATACGAACTGAACTGCAGAAATCGAATTGCCTACCGTCTGTGTCACGTAAGATGGTTTCCTTCACAAGGTCATAACTGCGTCAACTTGCTCGGAATTCAATTTTCGGGGTCAAGCAGCGACCTGAATAAAATCAAACTGTGGTATTTAAGTTAAGTCGGTGCGTGTAGTTTAGCAAGTCTCCGCTGCCGCCCTACACTGCCTAATTAGAATGCAGTAATACGTCAGGCCGATGGGTGTCTAACCTCGCCTCCAACTCCAGCGATGCGGCCACCTCTCCGCGTGGTGGCTTAATAGATATTTTGTGCCGAGCTAGGTAGAGGAACGTTTATATGTGTTTAAGCTGGACCATTTGCTTACCGGTCTACCAGTATCACCACCATTCATGGAGCTGACGATTACAGTCTGTTTTAGTCTGGTGGCCCTCGAATCAGTTTGGCTGCTTCGGTAATGTCACCAGGAATACGATGCCCCTCCAGTGAGAGTATTCTAATCTCCCACAAACAATACGCATACTCCAGGCACATGCGCTTTTGGAAATACTGGGTAATTTGCCGGTGAACCATGCCTCAAGATGTCGCGCCACAACACGCAAAGGTGTCAAACTCATGTGCAGTATTCTCAAGGGAGATGCCCACTGACATTATGGAGTAGAACTTACACCTCCAACTATCTAAAAGATACGAATCTGTGGAAATGGAGTTGTGCACTACCTGCCCATGATCAAATAGTTTGTCATTGTGCGCTGGTTCTCTAGTTATCTGCAATCCACAGCATCACCAAAACGATGCATAGGAGGCGGCAGATACTCCGGCCGCCACGTTATACTTTATAGAGCTTCTGGTTTTTCTGCAAGAGCACAATATTCCCTCGGAAATAAAGGGATCATAATCTAAGGTCTAGTTACATACGCGCTTGAGGATAGGATTCTTTTTACAGCAATTTTCACGATAAGCCCATGTTGCTCACAAGGGCACGGCTAGCAGGCATTCAGTGTCCCCCACTAGGCAGATGTGAACAGTGGGCGGATCCTTTAAGGTAACGGCACCAAGCGTGTCCAGGCCCAAACTTAGGATTCTACACTGGTATGAGGATCTTCTAGTCAGGTGCGGCTTTAGAGTATGCAATGTTTTACAACCAACTGAATATAAGTGAGCTTCGGCAGTAGAAATCAATGGTATAATAACTCTGAGACTTTCCTTAGGTATAAATGGCATAGTTCAATCTTATACTCTCACGTCGTCCTGGCTTTCGAGGAATAAGAGCAGTTCCCAGCACAACTAAGCCGATTTGGCGGCATTTCTGGGCACGGAACATTTTCAGGGGGCTCGTGCTAATCAGTAAAACAAACCGGCTGCGATTGCCTTTTCTTAACGCTGCGATCGTGTCCGGCGTTTCTTGCAGGCCACGACTAAGGCGTTTCTCTGCCAATCCGCGGTAGTATGCTGGAAAACCAACTTATGCCTCAGCGCTCGCTGCGAGCAACTTTGCTTTTGAAAGAAGCCTAAACCACCATATTAGTATTATGGTTTATTTTATTCCGGCCATCCACAAAGGAGCAAATCATTCCAGACTATTTGCTTGTAGCCGCAAATTTCCTCATGAATTACATTCAGCCTGATCCTAACACTCTCCGTTGTGCATCAGTGCAGCTGATGCCAGTGATGGACGGTTAGAACAGTTCTGACGCGTTTGTGGTGGCGTCACACCTTTATCTATATATCTGTAAGTCCAACGTGAGCTTCGTAGGACCCCAGTGGTTTCCAGTGACCAACCCTAGAACATACAGCTCTTCGAAATTCTGTCACCACAAGAATCACCGTGTCAGTCAGAAATCTTACTGCCGGACGAGCAGCTGGTCAGCCCAGTTTTTCATATTCTTCGGCTTTAACGAACATTTTGAAACAAGGTCAGGTACCGCGTCAAAAGATGGGAGTGCGATTTCCTGTTACTGAAATAGTTCTAAAGGCACTGACGAAAAATCGCACCTCTCAATGTAATTTCTGACCTGCAAAAAATTACTACTAATTACCGTTGCATACCACTGTACAAATTTGGCCTGTTTTTTGTTACCCAGAAAGTGAAATCTTTACGTGTTCGTATGACTGCTGATAAAATGGTGCGCATCACAAGTTTTCATCTAGGTTGTTGCTGATGGTCAGTCATTTGGAGACCCTGAGCTTGCGAAAAGCCAAGTTCGATTCATGTATTCACGGATTAACGAGGGTTTTGCCCAGGCATGAAGGTCGCGTTTGCTGTTGTCGTTCAACAGCTTCCGTTCACCTGAAAGGAACAGGTGAAAAAGGGTTTAGCACCTCTTCAAGTTTCTCAGCGTGGGGTAGTAAGATTGCAAGCGCGAGGAATTACACAAAAACCACCTAAAAGTGACCTGAACTGGGATCTAGATGCGGCGGGAACAATTGCCAGATGAAGTTCATTCAACTGTGGTGTGATATGAACGCAGTGCGCTGTTGATGGTCCACTAGCGAAACCGTTCTGACTGCCTTGAACAGTGGACGAAGACTCATTTCGAGTTTGTAGCGCAAAGTATTAAACCGCCTTGAAAGCACTTTGAAATAAAGATATTTTCAAAATAAAAATCACGCGTCGCAATGTTTGCCCTCATTTGCCATTGCCTATTTGCAAACTGTGGCAAGTTCAAGAATAGCATACACACATCACACGTAAAATTTAGCGCCAACTACTGCCTCATTAGGAGTATCCAATTTCAAGATCCTTTTTGCTACACCAGTAAGAAAATCGCCCGTCAACCTCGATCTGCCACGTTCATGTAAGCTAACGCGTTTGCCGACTTACGGCTGAGGATTTAATATGAAAAAGAAAAGCTCGGAGGACTATATTGGGAAAAGCAAAAAAGATTTTGGCACATGCGAACTCTGGTTTTTGCCTGCTGATACAAGGACGACACAGAGACGATCGAAGGAGGTATAATAAACTTTTCACTTTGGAACGCGTCGATGGTTACGAAATAACTTCGCCTGAGCAAACAGCTGCCAGTCAAAATCCATTATTATACATCGGCTGCATACCTGGCCTTAATTTTTCATGTCATTGAGTGTGAACCAAACATCGACACAACTAGAGAGGAAGATGTGGCCAAGTGGAAGGCCACAGCCTTAAAGAAGACGTTTCTCTACATCATTGGATTCGGCACGCGAAACTCAGAAGATGGTCCGTTAGTATCGATTTCTGCACCAAAATTTGTTCATACCTGTCCACCAGGGTAATAGCCCCTCGTGGTTTTCTCACACTGGCTCTGCTTGTACACGTGTCGGGGTCACCAAATATACCTGCAGGGACTGAGGTTTGCACTTCTGTCAACTTTGGCAGGTGAAACGCATGGTGAAGTTTTACAGGTTGTTTTTTCCGGCTAGCACCCAACATCTATGTTCTCAGGACCCATGCATGGATAACCTCGGATCATTTTCAGTGCATCAACGTTTAATGAAGCCCAAAGAAAACAAGTGCCAAAAGCGACCCCATCAGCAGCGGCCATGAAAGCAAGGTGCAGTTAAAACAGTCGGACCCCAGGGGGAGGTATTTAGGCGTGTACTGGCTAAAAAGTACATTGTTGCTTCTGCAATATAGCTTCCATAAGAAACCTTCATCACAAAGCAGCTGAAACGCCTGACCTAGCTGAACCATGAAGATCAGAACAAATATATAGTGAGGTTCGTGACAAGTACCTAGATGGAGGGAAAACGTGCCAATATAGGGATAATACAAGGCTTACCAAAAGGAACAAAGCAAAAGTACGTAAACGGAAGCAGCCTATCTTGTGAATGCTGAGGAGTGTCATTAGGGACTGGAGAAAACAATCCACCAGGGCTCCAAGAGCAAAACCATAAAAGGAGAAACCTGTTCGGCGTTGTGCTTGGTTTGCACCGTAATGGAGAACTTCAACATTTAGCTGACTGTGTCTGGGAGTTTGCGGGTGAGAGTGTGTCGTTAATTCCATGTAAAGGAAGTGGATATAACTCCTAGGTACAAATTGATCTCCTCCAGACTCAGGTGAAAAAGCTCAAGAAAGACGACGCCGGTTCGTTTGGCAAAAGCATACTCACAACGCCGTTGTTGCGCCGGATGAGAAAAGCCAAAGTAGAAAACGTTTGCCGTCGGTGAGTAGGCTGAAAACCCAAGTGCTACAACGTATTTGGTCAGTTCAATGGGCTTTTGAAACGCGGTTGGCGCACTGAAATATGTAATATTTTAGTGAGAAGGGACACAATGCAGATATTTCATGACTGTTGAATATTACCTACAGAAACGAGTAAGGTTTGCCTTGTCTAGGGCAGTAGCATTTGGGACAGACCGCCGGTGGGATGCTGACATATCCGCGGCTGAATTAGCTAGCTTAGACTAGGTGGCGGGTCAAAACAAAATCCCAGGGAAAGGGAAGCACTCAATCGGTGGATGTACAGAAAACGTCGCGAGGTTTTCTAACCAGCTACTACAACATTGTTGAGCGCCCATTGCATACAAGTTTGTGATTCTAGTTCACTGAAATGGTTTAGGGACGGCCCTAGCAAATACTGTCCCGTACACCTAACCAATGTTTTCTTCGGGCTCACTGAACGTGGGTTCCGAGGTTTCACTGAGCCAGCGTCGCATATCACGAGCCGAGCAGTTACCGGTAGCGTTATTCTGCGCACCAGAAAGCCCACTGAACTAAAATCCTGATGTAAAACGAATGTCTCACTGCAAGTCGAACGATTGTGACATGCTACTACTATTTTTTGGTTCCGTAAAGCACCGATTTCCAATCTCTAACTTCAGAGAGCGTGGAGCAATTAACCGAACTGTTGGGAGAATCAGAAATTCCTCGGTGAATGCGCTTACAGAATTGCTCTCGAAAACTCAATGTTACAGCCGGTGCGGCTTCATGGGGGACTGTGCCTGAGCTTCTGGCAGATGGAGTTAAAAATATTCACCTTTGGACAGATAACAGAACAGTGACAGGATTTGAGGGTATTTGAGGATGCTAATTTGCACAAATGGGAGGCTGGCAGTGTTACACAATGGCAAAGCTCCCAAAAGGGGTGCCGTTTAGGTTTACCAGTGGGCTGGTCACCCACATTTTGGTGGCATTGGTCCTTCTAAATCCTGCACATTCAAATGTGTCGATCTAAGCCTCGTTCCTAAGCAGGGATATAAAACTTTTGGAATATCCAGATACCTGCACATTAGTTGTGTGGCGGATAGAGGGAGACGTACCACGGAAGAAGTTACAGCCTGAAAACTTTTACCCGAGGGACGGACGTCTCATAGTGGTACACTGACAGCCCCAAAATATTAGCTTCGGTTTGCTCCCACTCTCTAGTACATGTTTCTGAGAGGTCACTAGTTAAACCTGCCCAAACAATCGCCGGGCTGGGTAGCTGAAAGCATTCCTTAGGGTGCAAGCGATTAGTGACTGAAATAAGTTGACAGCATGGGTTATAGAAGTTATGTTTGAAAGACCCTAAATAGCCATCTGGAGCAGGGGTGGGACCGGCCGTGTACCGAGCTGACCTAAAGGGTCCTTCAGCGCTTTGCGCAGAAATCCCACCAGAGCTCTCCCTCAAACAATTCCAGCCCATTTTTTACGGGTTTTCTGTGCAACTAATAAAGCAGTGGCTTCTTGCTGATCCACGCCGGGTGTCCAGGAATTTGAGCAAGCACTGTAGGTTGGTTGCCAGTGTTGGCACTGCCTCGGGTCCTTCTCTCTGGTGTGTAAAATCTAAAACCATTTTGGAGGTATTCACCTTGAATAGTAGCACACGCGACTGGAAGACAATAAATATTAGGAAACGGAAAACGAAATTAAACTGCCGATTTGTTTTCCTTTTTCTGGGTGGTGGTAGTTTTATTTTTTGACTTTTTTCACCCTTCTTTTTGCATTTTACTACGCTGTAATAGCAACAGAGGTAGCCACGACGAAGCGGCTGCACAGATTAATGCACGGGTGGGCATTAGTTTTCATTTTCACTCTGCAGCTGCATACTATATCGGCGACATTTCTTCCAGTTAGGGGCAGGTAATATAAAATGGGCTGTGGGAGCATAATCACTGGACTCATGAAGGCTTCATTCAAGATGCTTTGACAAATTACCGGTGTATGAGCAGTGTTATGTCTTCTGGTTCCACGTTAAACTGGCTGAGGCTTAGAAACAAATTGAGCGACCCGTCCGCCTGACTTTTTGCTGTTCGTGCAGCACTCCAAAGAAAGCTGCCCTGGTATATATTGGTCATTTCGTCCATCAAAACATTCCTTCTACTGTGTCGACTAAAGCGCATAGACACAATCGATAAAACGCCGTCACAAATGCATTTGGTCTGCGTGACTAGAAGTTAGCGCACACTACTCTGGTCAAACTATCTTGGTGTCCTTAAAACGTTCGTGTCGTTTACCTGCCGCGTCCAGGCCTGTGGTCAGCCGAAACAAAAATCCCTTCCGAAATCCAACGTTGATGATGCATTGCCACAACTGAAGGAATACTACGGTCACGTTTTTTGTCGCTGACTTTGTTGAAAAGGCTTTTATCGCAAATCGTCATAGCGCCGTCAAGAAATAAATCGCGTTTTAACTTCCCTCCGTCGTGCATTTAGTACATTTAGTTATAAAGCACCAATTTTGCCATTAAAATGTTCATCTGAGGGTTTCAAACAGCCCCTCATGGACTTAAACCCCGGTTACACGGATGTACACTATTAAGTCATATGCTTTACCAGAAATCATCACAAGATTATATCTCCAAGGTGGTCACCGTGGAATTGCCGGAGATAACAAAATTGCATCCCTCCGCAGATACTTGCCGTCTCCTAGAAAGAAAATGGGGGTGCTCGTATATGGACTGTAAGATACAGGCGGCTTGGAATCTATAAAGACTGTGGCCGCTATCGGGCTACACGCAGTTTGCATTCACTAGGCAGTAGGAACAAATCGGTGGGGGCAGTAAATGCTGTATTGAGGCTTGGTTCTATGAACAAATGGGTAATTAAATATCACAAATTAAGCAGAACGCGCAGTCAGTAAGAGGATAATCGACAGCAGCAGAAAAAAGCCACTGAGTCAGCGGGGCTTCCTGGAAGCAATAGCTGGTAAATCCCAATTAATGTATAAACGTACGTACACCGGCCGAGTGTATATAGGCCGTATGCAAAGGCAACGACAAAGAGAACAATCAAACCGCTCATGAGGTAAAGAAAACTGTCTGGAAAAAGAGTCTCGGGTGACTCGGAATCCATTTAAAACAAAATATCTCCAAACATTATCAGGTGAAGTGCAATACGAACGTAATAAAAATAGGTTTGTCCGGCAAGTTGAGGCGGCGTGGCTGATAGCGCCCTCGTTCAAAATCCTAGGGGACCATTATGCGATTTCGGGTCAACCCGCTTTTCCTTCGGAGCAGAAAATCGTTGGTGGACAGAGCTGGCGCAAAACTTCCCGCAAACAAGGACAGGTGACAAATCCCGCCATTTGTAATCGGCGAGTAAGGAAAACGTGTGCGAAAGCAAAACCGGTAGTGAGGTGAAACTGCCGGATTTCAAAAAACGTTATTGGATATTCAAGTGGAGATAGTAGGGAATGGTGGTGTGTGGTCAATGCAAACGGATGTGGCCATATGTGGAGTCAAGGGGTGTGAAGCGGCGAAATGTCACGCAACTAATACCATGTCTAGTCGTGCAATTGTCCATGGAAGTGGGCATAATGGCAAAGTTGTGAGTAAACGGGGGCAAAAACCGCAGTTGAAGCGTACGCGACTTTGTATTTACCTCTTTTAAAAGGGGGTGGTTAGCTAGCTGCGGATTAAAACAATTTATTAGCTAGAGGCTCCAATGAAGAGTGGTACACAGACCAAGGACATGGATGACCCCCTGAAATAATATGCCGAGCGGAAAGGAGTGTAAACTAATCCTGGGGGTAAGTGAGTCTAGGGGACATAGTAGTTCGAGGCAGGCAGATCAAGTGGCCAGGGTAGAAGATGAACTGCATATTCATGTCGCATGCATGGACGGTGAGGTGACTTCTACTTGGGGTGGTTACGGCCTAAGGAAAATGGCGGAGACTTTGCTAAATGAATCTACCAGAGACGCCACAACTCGTGTATTTAGATAGTCCCCTTTAGATATGAGACGGCATTCTTACTCCGCCCTAATTAATGTATAAGACTCAAGGGAGCAAGCAGTTTTTAACGTGTTATGTGTGTGTAAGATGTGGCCGTTTTTGGCTATAACCGGATGCTGAAGATGACAAAAGTGTCTGTTTACACCCGCATGCGAGAAAGCCGATAATCAGTGTCCAAGAATGGAGCCCCCAGTTGAGGGGCATGCTGCTGCGGTTGACTACGGTACGGTTTCAAGTTATGCCAAGGACGACGGCGCTATTTTTCCCACTAAGCTACGGGGTATTATTATCGGAACAAGTCGTGGAGGGAGGTTAGAATTTGGTGCTCTAAAGAACGGGTTTTACAACAAGTACTCATCTACTCACTAAATGGTTGCTACGGCTACGTCCATGGGTACATGGTCGAAGGCGCACGAGGTCCGTGATTCCCAAATGTCACGTCTATACCATTTGGTCCTTCGATGCTTTGTATACATAAGCCTTTATCTTTATCTTCGCTAGGTATGATCGCTTAAGCTTGGCGTCTCGACATCAGCGTACACACGGCTCCTTCACGGTCGACAAGGTAACCAAATTAGCAAACAGTATGTTTGCATTTATAAAATAGAGACGTCATAAGAATTTGCCGAAGAAGTAAACGTGAGCAAATTGAATATACACTCTTCATTTCAGCTTCATCGTTGAGTGAAGCTGGTTTGCAGAGAACGAAACTGAGTGACTCCCAATTATGGTTTTACCAGCCCATCAACTTATCAGAAAATTTCGCCAATGGTGGTCCGGCAATTTCCAAGTACGGGAATAACGGAGCAACAACGAACACGGTTGTGATTGACGGCCGTCACTGGCCATTCCATTAGGCCTTAAATCAGCGGTTCGCATAGGTACGGGCCCAATATTTACTATAAATAGCCAAGGTAGTCACGGATTCACAGATTGAAACTCAGAATAAAGGCATTAGAATAAGCCTACAGCGTCGAGTTTGTTCATGTCGTTCAGCGGCTTCCATTCACCGAGAAGCACAAGCGGAAAAAGGTGCGGTATTTCTTTAAATTCTTAGCTGACAGCAGTAAGCTTGCTAGCGCGAAGGCTCAGAAAAAGCATCTAAATGTGTTTTGCACGGATTACTGAATGCAGTGAGAACGATCGTCAAAAGCAGACAATTTCACGTACACGGTACCCAAAATTAGAAACAATTTTGCGTAATAAAAGTGTGCGCTGTAATCTTGAAAGCCGTCTCTTCATGCCAACACTTAAGGCGTTACTATGTCGCTTGTGCATTGGATGCCAGCATCTGGGAATTTCCTTCTTTTGCCCACTCCCAAGGGGTTCGTTTTCTCATAAAAATGTAACATGAATTCGGCCAGCAGCTTTTTGATCAGGATAGGTTCACGTAGCTTGTTCGGCAGTGGTAGCTTTCTTTTTGTGTTTTATGGGCACCAAGATCGCCCGCAATTAGCGTGGCTAACTAGGTGTGCATGGGATTTTTCGGTTCATTGTTGTCGAATTTGTGGCTTTGGCCCTCGGGGTTATGGGTGACAGCTGAGTAAACATTCAGACATGCCACGTTTGATGGAGCGGAGCTGGAGGCTGTTAATTTCCAATTTTCAGTTTTGTAGGTCTCGCAGCAGTGCCAGACATCGAGGTTCACGCTTGTGGCTGATAGTTCGACGGACTTCTCTACTTGTTCCGGCACAGCTGACCCAAACCAATTTACAGTTTGAGACAGATGGACGGGTGCCGCACTGCGCATGTATCATCCGTTAAGTAAATAGGCGACGGTAATTCCACATGTTTCTGACGCTTTGTCATTGCAAGGCGGGCCTCAACCCCTGCATTGCTGTCATTGATAGCCGAGGGGTCTGAAATGGTTGAGTAGAGGCCTTAATCTGGGATCTAGGCCAGCTGCAATGGTGTGCTATTAAGAGCACAATAGCCTATAATTGCCATCGCGGTAGTCGTAAGTTTGAGGTCAGCTGATCTGTCCCCAAGTGGTCGCCTGTTTTGCGCCTCCCTATTGGGACCATGGTGAGTCAGTTTTGGAGCATTTAGGGGGCAATTCTAGGATATACGCTTGATCTTTCGGAAGGCCTTTCGAATACTGAGAGCTCGCTTTATGGTCATTTGTATGGCAGATAGTAAGGAATGTGCGATTAGAAGCCCAAATGTTCGCTTGCTTCCCATTCCTCGTAACCATTCTGCGTGAAGTGATGCCCAGGTCCACTAGAGATACCGGGGTCGACATGATATACCTGGATAACCTTTGCAGCCTAAGGACCCGGGATGGAGAGCTCTAGGTACTCGTTCACGGAGGAAAATTCGCTGTCGACTTTCCCCTAGGCCAATACGTTCTTTTGGTTTGCTTCTTCTAAAACCTTCAAAAGAAGTACCAGTTTTCCTCGAGTGTCCTGATTAAAATAAAACATTTGCACTGTTCTTCCGACTAAGAAGTAGGGAAATGGTTTCTTCAATAACAGCTATCTGGCTATATGTGGAATGAATAAAACTAGTAAGCTGGAGGCAGCTGGCGCAGACAAAGGTATCAGGAGGGATGGATAATCGGTTTTTCTGATCATCCTGAAGACCCACGCACTTAGAATGCCACCGGGCCTGGGAGATTTGACTCTGCATTCCACGTTTTGCATTTGACGCACATTAATTTCCTCCGCATCTCTTGTGGTCAATCGATAGTTGTAGCTGATAGCAGGCTGTAATAATCTGATTCATGATTGTGAATAAGTGAGTGCACTGCATAAATGGAGTACAGTCTGACAGAAAGTTTTAATCATAAGTTATGTGGGATTGAAAAATTTAACCGAATGACACTTGTGAAAGCTTTAAATAAAGAGTGTAAGACCTCGTTCACAAACTTGCAGGGGAACAAAACGAAACCAATTGCGAAAGTATTGCGTCTTGTTACGCGATAGCTTGTAAAGTTATGCGTATAAAGACCTACTTTGGCCTTTGAATTAGGCTCTCATGCATAGCTAATGCCTCATTATCAGCGGTGCGTAAATTCACGGGCCTAGCGCTCACTACATTAAGCCTCGTTATGCGACAACGCGCGCAGCTATCATGAGAAAATGAAAAGGCTGGGCCTATTCTCTGGGATTCCGTTGAGCCTAATTGCGTATTTGCGTTTAATGATGTCGTGCTTTTCGGCGGAATATATCTCCCACAAGTATGGGGGTAATTCACATTCAGATATCTGAAAACGCTGTATTGTCGCTTGACTAGTTGTGTATAACCAGGCCATTGGCAGTGATACATTGATAATGCACCCACTTTGAACCTCCCAAAATCAGTGTTGTGCCTAATTTCGGTGAAAAACTCTTGTAAATTTTCCACGTCCGACGAGTATAACGCATCGAAAAGTTATTCAAATGCTAACCTGGATGGAATTTGCAATAAATCTTTAATTGTTTTCTCCCATTTGGAGAGCGTCACAGGTCTCGTAAACTGGCAATCACACATAGATTCGTGATGGTCTTGGGCCTTCAAAGTTCGCCCGCCCAAACAAAAATCCTTGAGCAACATACCG
>SJOL01002088.1:80307-121771 GCA_004794785.1 Opisthorchis felineus | reverse complement strand
CGAAAGTGCAAGAAATCTAGACGCCTCTCGCCCTCATCAACCCCGAATAAGATTGGTGAATCCATCCTATGGCGTTAACATCAAGGCTTGTAAAGCCTCCTCGCTTGATGCAGCTACTTAAAGTGTAGCCATGGCCTACCTTTGCTATCGTCTTGTTAGAGTTCTTCGCCCTTTGTACATTTTCGATTGTATAAACAAACCGTTAGTGCGGTTGCTTGCATCGACTATTTTTGTTTTCTGATGTTTGAACACGTTTATTGAGGACAGACACGAACCAGTCAGAGCAATAAACCCTGCGATGATATGCTTCGTGGGATCACATATATTCTCTTCCCTCGTAGCCTTTTCGTGAGGAAAAACGGGGAGAATTGTTTATGGGAAGTGGTCTTCTCCGGTGAACCCCAGGGTCCTGTCCAGAGACCAACATGTTTTCCTGCCTATGCTAATGACCTGCTTGAGATCATCCGGCCAGTTTGCTTGGCATTTGCGGGTGACACAAACACGTGGCTGGAAATTTGTAATGATGAGAGTCCCCAGTACTCATAGGGGGCCTGGATTGTCTCACTGAATATCCCATGGTTTGACATTGCCTTGCCAACCAAGTGCATGTAATTGCCTTCTGGAAAGGTTTCGAGTATCAGTGCGTTTCACGTAAATGGGACCCTACTGCTGCAAAATACCTCGACGTAGTGACCTTGTACACGCTCGAAACACCGGTCCATACTAATCAGGCTTGCACGACCAGCCGAAGAATGTTGGTGACAACTCAATGAGGACTCAGCTAGTTATTATGGACGTTGTGTGGCCATACGTGCAGTACCCGTGACTCTGTGACTTGTACCCACACTAGGAGAAAAATGAACCATATCGGGTGAGTCCCGTGTGGCTGAAGCTGTTAGAGACGCTGCGACTGTCACACAGAGTCGTCGAACTCTAAAACGTTCTGCCTCCCGTGTTGATGGAAGAGAAGAAAGGCGACAATTTCAAACGCAAACTAGACTAACAGCTCAGGGGGTGTGATGTCAGATTCGGTCCCGATGATATGATAACTCATCTTTGTCGTGGCGGAGCTCAAGGTGTTTACCTACTGTCCTTTGTCAACCGAATACTGAAAATTGTGTTGGTTTCTTTATATCCACCTCCTTAAACGCTGTTTTCCTAATTTTTAACCGATCACCCCGAATCCGCATGCAGAGAAGGCGAATACTGATCTGAGTATGCAGGCATCTGGCTTATCGCCGTTGCGTCTTAAACGCACACCTAAAATCTCCCTGAAACCGTAGTTCGAAAAAGGAAAACTTTAGCATAAAGTTTTAGCATTTGATGGTAATTATTCGGGTCCTTGAGATCTCCCCACGCGGCCGCAGTTTTATTGGAAGTTGCTTGAACCTGCTCAAGGCCCACCGTGGGCACGGGCTTCATATTTTTAATGGCTGCCAATGGCTTCGCATGGTGTGTTCTTGAAGACGGTGGGAAATTCTGTGGGAAAGCCGGTTTCTTCACATATTTTCTTCTCTATTGGGTTTGGAAATAATCTCAAAACTACGTGAACAATAACTACGCCCTCTATGTTAACGCCAACTCAAAATGGACCAGCTATTCGTGAGGTATGTGGGAAAAAATTTCTGTCGTTGCGGCAGGCGTCCAGGGATCTCGTCACAAATGGTAAGTTGTTTTTTTGTCTTTTTTTAATGAGGGCCACCACGAGCTATACCGGGTGCACGGCAAGGTACTATCTTCAACGGTATATTGATCCCTTGATAGTGCCGTTGAAAGAACTAGTGGGGTTATGGGCAGAACAAGCAGACGGCACAATAGGATGGCCAGTACTTTGAAGTTCTGGAAAAGATTCAGCGGATTATGATGGTCTTATGGGCGCACGTAACGATCTGTCCGGAAATATTGGGGATAAGTTGAACTAGGGGCAAGCCATCAGACTGGGTATGGCAGCTGCGGTACCCTCATCGCGACGCCGTACTTGGGTTCGTAGACAGCCCCGTACACGACCTTTTTGTGCACAACTAAGGTTGCCCGGAGGTACAGGGACATGAGATCAGAGAAAAACGTGATTGTATGGTGGCGTTGCGTGTTTGTACGATGGGATGACCTCAGAATGGCGCAGTTGCTGTCTAAACAAAAGCGTGGAGCTTTGCAAACCTAGTTGCTTCTGAGGCTTCATACAGCTTGTATAGAGTGAGCCTCTTTTTGCTTTGCTGTTCTTTGCTCTGCTGTCAATGAGTCTTTCGATTCATGGGGGGATATATGCTACAACCAGGGCAAGCTCAGGCCGGAACCACACGTCCGACAAAAGTCGCTTCCATTTTAGTTTTCCTTCCTGCACTGCAGAAGGCAGAGACGAGAGATGAGATGAGATAATGAGGCAACGCTAAAATGTCTTATGAACCCCGGTTTTCAAATATCTTCTGATGAATACCTTGTCGATCTGGAATATGCAAACACCGTTCTCATCTTGGCAGTGGAGGAAAAGGCGTTTTTGGATGAACTGACCAAAGTCATCCCGTTTTGTGGTATGCACTTTTCACTCACAAAGTGTGAGGTTATGACTATGTCGGGACGCGTCCAGACATGAAAAAGTACATGTGCAGAGAACGACGCGTCCCCAAGGTCACCATCGGTCCCACACGTTCCGGATAGCAGGTGCGTTGGCGGAGCTCACCAAACACGGCTTAGCAGCATGTGACCAGCGGAGTGGGGGCTTGAATTTGTTCACGCCAGGAACGTCGCGATTGGCTGTACAGAGCGAACAAGCGAACTGCCATATTTGGCCATTTAGTCATTCTATATATTTACGCAGCAGCTATGTATGTTTGTCCTGACAATACAACCGTGTCCCGAGTACTCTGTCTTCTCCTTATCGCGTAGTCTGGCGGGCTCAGTTCAGGCGCAACCAATAGACGGCCACCCACGACACAACAAACAATAATGTTTATTCCCAACCGGTGGGTGGCATACCGTCAGACATGATCATAGGGTTAAAGTCAGAATAAAGCATGAGTTTGCTTGTAGTTGCAGGTAATGGAACAAGTGAGCGATAGGTTACGGGAGAGAGAAAGAAGGGAATAGTTGCGGGTGTGCTATCAAACTGGGTATGGCAGTGCCGTGCCATCATTGCACTGATATACTTCGGTTTCTGGACAGCCCCGTAACGGACGTCATGTTTGAGGTGATTGGGTTGGGATGTGCAATTCTGTGAGCAGCGGGATATTTTTGTTTGGCCGAGGAAATCCGCAGAAGTGGAACAAAGCCGGTGTAAGATTGCAGGCACTTTTCTAGTCTAGATCAGAAAGGCCCAGTGAGTTTGAGAGACATCACATAGGATAATGTGCATTATTAGAGGCAAACTTAACGTTTACCACAATCGGGTTGGTGACAACAAGTGATTATATGAGACTGGATTGGGGGTAGATTTGTACTTAGTAGACTAGCGATCAAGCACGAGTTGAGTTTGCTAATATATGCTATTGTAGTGCAAGAGATCTAGAGCAAACCGGTATAAGTACGCAGAGAGTTGGTAAGCCTTTTATATACTTTCGAAGTTGTATTAGTTTGAATTTTAGTGCGACAGATGGGGTCAATGCAAGAATCTACAGGGCTCGGGTCGCGTTTGCTAATTTGAAATACCTACGGCGTCAAAGGTGTATGTCCCTGAATATCAAGGAACTTGTGTATCAGGCTGCATTACGGGCTGTTTTGTTATATGGCTGTGAGAATTGGCCTGTTTGAGCAGCGGAAATAAGATTTCTTCAGCTTTTTGACAACCGCTGTCTCAGAAACATAGCTCGTGTAGGTCGGTGTCAGCGAACCCGTAAGGCGACAGTTAGATAGCGATTTTCCGGTCGTGCGCCGGGGGTTTCCATTGAAGAATGTGTCCATGCAGTCTCCAGCTGTTCTAGTAGCTCATTTATCCGAACATAGTAGGCATGGTTTTGGAAGTGAAGGTGGGCTGCAATACTTCGACATGAGCGATGAGTTGGATGAGGCCCAGAAACGAGCCCCTTGTTGGTGCGACTGTTACTGTGGTTGAGTATGGGATGGTTACAAGTTTTGATGAGGAAGATGGAGCTGTCGATTTGGTTGAGCAACGTTGTATCGGTATCAGGAAGCAGAAGTGGAGTGAAGTTGGGATTTAGTGCTCTAAATGAACGGATATGATACCAAGCACCCGCCCACTCATTAGATCTTTGCTACGGCTGCACCCATGGGTGCACGTTTGGGGACATTTGGCCCTTGGATCCTAGGGCTCAAGTCTATACCACTTGGTCTTATGATTGACAAGTATACACCCTTCTTTAGCTTTAAGTTCACTGCGCCCAATATTGCATGTGGTTGCCGAATCCCGCTATCGAATCTTCGATGTACACACGGCTCCATCACTATCGCCAATGGGACTAGCTGAGTTTACCTTTATAACAGTAAGACTCCAGCTTCAGCGTAGACACCGATCGGGAACTGTGGACAGAATTTATTAAGCATTTCGTGAGTTAGCCACTACAACTTTGCTTTATTCTGTTTTCAATGATATCGCGGAAGATTTGTACGAGTCATAATTGATTATACATTTTTCCTTTCAGAAACCCTGTCGAGTAAAAGCGGCTTCCTGAAACTGAGAAATGGATTGACCATGTTTGTACCGATGCAACCAATAAATAAAAACATGATTTGTTAAAAGTAGTTGTGTATTTTTTAGGCATTGGGTTGGCAGACGGACGACATGTATGGCTATGAAGGACCGCCGTTGGTCGTTGGACTAGTCTATTATGTATGGCTGGGGCATTATAGTCAGCTAGGAGCACGTGTACGGGCCCGGCAGTTACCATAAGTGGCCACGGTAAGCGACATCGAATACAGTTGTGAGTATGACGGGCCATCGTTCGCCATTGGATTAGGCTACTGGGCATAGTTGAGGCCTCATACTCAACGTTGCACATAGACGCAGGCCTAACAATTACGATAAGTAGCCAAGTTAGGCGACATCATGTACAGTTATGAGTATGGCAAGCCGTCAGATTAGGCCATCAAGTGTAGTTGAGGCCTTATTTTTACTGGCTCGCGTAGATGCTGGCCTGGAGTTTACTACAGGTAGGAAAAAGATAAGCGGCATCACTTACAATTATGAATATGACGTCCGTCGCTCGCCATTAGGTTAGGTTTGTGCGCATAGTTGGCCATTGGATTAGGTTGCCGTGCATACATATGGCCCCATAATCAGCGTCGCACATAGACACGGGCACAGCAGTTACCATAAGTAGTCGAGGTGAGTGACGACGCGTACAGTTATGAGTATGAATGGCCGTCGTTGGCCATTGGATTAGGTTGCCGTGCATAGGTGAGGCCTCATAATCGCTGTCGCACATAGACACGGACCCAGCAGTTACGATAAGTAGCCGAAGTGAGTGAAAAGGGCCTTCGTTATCCTGGTCACCGGCAACGGATGCCCTTAGTTGCCACTATTATATTTGCGCTTTGAGATGTTGTTCACCTATGGAGCGTACTAGTCCTAATACGAATGATATCACTGTGTTGGTAATTTACCTGCAGCCATCCCGTGACGCTGCATTGTCCACAGGCTAGTTATACATATCTGGGAAAGGGGATCATCCACAGAGATGTCCCTCGCATTGCCACTGCATAATTCATGCATTTGTCTAACAGGGTCCTAGTTGATGGAAGCTGAGCCCCATGGGAAAATGTGTCGTGACGAAGTTCGCTGAACAAAATCATCTCATTTGTTAAATCTGAGGAGTATAAAGCAAACAAACGTCAGTGACCGATTTTCCTGGGTGGAATTTGTATTGGATATTCTGCAGATGTTAGTTCGTTCTTAAAGAACACCGAAGAATGCCAAACTGCGCTGAATTGTGATCTCGTAAACCGGTAACAAAATGCGAATCGGTGATGGTCCGTGACCTTGAAATTTCGCTCACCTAAACAAAACGCTATGAGTGAAATATCACCGAAAGGTGCAAATGGATTAGACTAACCCCCCGTTTAAGTCATAACTTCGAAAACTCTATAGTTTCGGCGAAAATAATTTGGGTGTGCCTCTAGTGAGCGGCCTGACAGTATACGTTGTGACCCTAATGAACCGCACTGGAAGAACCAATCAAATAGCTGAGTTTTTCCTCCAGTGGTCAGCTCGGGCGTTGAGTCCGCTGCTTGCTCTGGCACGCGTTCCTATGTAGGGCAGTGAGGCGGTACCTCGCGATGGAATACTTGCAGAAGTATCTGGAGGGTAAGCACTGTTGCTAACTAGGTCTCAAGCACCTCATGTACCACATGTTCACACGTCTTCAGTAAACAGTGTTGGGTGAACTTGCCAATAATCCTTGAATAGTCATATGTTCCTAAATGTGACGTAGGCAACGGTCAGCGGAATCCACCTAAAATTAGTGTAATGAGTCGGTTGACAAAGCACAACGTCAGGTGTCCGTCCCCAGATCCAATCAAAGCGGTCTCAAACGAGTGGTTACTAGCTGTGTCGACCACCGAAGGGAGTCTTTTGTATAGAGAGGCTAAGACGGCACGAGGTATTATGGCATTCACTGAGAATTATACGAATGTTATCTGTTTCCGGATTAGACCAGAATTATGAATGTAGGAGTGAGTGCTCAAAGTTTTGTTGGCCTGGCACTTCCAGCCCAATATACGGACATAATGTCCTTCAAGCCCACCCATTAGCATTTGGCACTGGTTGAATTAACTTTGGGGTTTCTCTAATACATTCTTTGTTCTGCTCGCGACGGTTAAAATCTTATTGTATTTCCACCTGACTGATGGTCAGCAATGCCTAGGGAAACATTGGGATAAGAAAATACGACAAAGTTCGGAACGGACCGATCTGTGCATTCCAAAGATTTCTGATCATGGAACGACCCCGAATACGTCCACCATGCGGTGGCTAGTATTTTTGAGCACAATGTTAGCCTTTGATCTCAGATCATTATCTCGATTATAAATCGCTTCTGCTAGGGCTCGAGGTAGCTCAGAGTTAAAATTGTGAACTACAAATACAGTTTAAGTCCCTGTTTTGCATAACTGCCACTTGATTTGGTCTCATTTTATTTTTCCTGCTTGATATAGTTCATTGGTTAAGGCGCGCACTTACTGACCAGAAGGTTCGTGGTTAGAAACCAACCTTGGCGTCTCGACTAGGATAGGACAACCTGACATTTTCTCAGCCCTCGTGCCTCCTTCGGATTGAAATGCAGTCAGGAAGCAATGAGGTGCTATAGCTGAACGAGATCGCTTCTGTAGAGCCTAGCCATCACATGATGGAACGCGCCCAACGCTCTTTGGATGGTTTCGCAAGGCTTTTAACTGTTGGTGTCTGAGAAGCACTCATGTGCCTTAAAAGAAAATTACAAACTCGCCTTTCCGGCTCCTGGAATGTCGCATCCCTTCTAGCTTCTGGGGACTCACTTTGACGACATTTTCTGAGATGCATTTTGACATAGCGCAGTTCTTTGCATTTCGGCGTACATCCGAATCATTGTTTGGGCATCAGCAAGTGAGCTTCGCTAGTGACTTCAGCTTTTTCACTTCAAGGTGACCAGTGTGTAGATTTAACGCAGCGTTGCACGGAATAAGAGGACTTACATAGCTGTCTTTAAATCTCAGAATCCCATGTGGAGTGACGGATAGTACATCGCTTCGAGCTAGGTAGTTCGTGAAGGGTTGTTTTGTGCTTGGACTCCAAACTTTCTTGATGATATTCAGCATAGGACTGAGCGATTGTTTAGCGTTACCTTATGATCCAGAGTGATTCACTGGCAAAGGTTGGATCAAAAGACAATCACTGGAGCCTATATCAAGCTCATAAGATTAATAGTCGACATTCCTGGTTTGCTTGGCAACCCGATGTTGAATATCACACCAATGTGAAGTGGGTATGAGTGGTGAAGGGCTCGCGTTTAAACTCGGCGGCAGATGGTCGTGTCGTAACTACACTTAAGTAGTTGGCGATCGGTGTGAATAGAACTTCAACTCCAAAGAGATTTTTGTTTGGTTTTTTGACAGCCCAGGGAACTGTAATGGCCTCTCGGTGTGTGCGAGCATAACTCTGTTTAGCTGTCAGGAGTCTGCGGGAAACGTGACCGCACGGTCTTATTGTTCTAGTCCAGCAGCATCGTTCGGCGGGGAGGTGTCAGTAAGGAGCACAGTGAGGCATAAACTACCATAGAACAGCGTCTATCTCTAGGTAATTTATAATATCTCTGACAACCCTAATAAAACAGCCACTGGAAAAATTGGTAATCATCATCATCGGCTGTAAAAACCGCGTACTTGCAGTATAGCTACCACAGTTTCGTTCGCCGATGACCTGGGAAGGTGAGGGTAGATAGCTGCGAATTGGAGGCGGTAGCTGGTTTAATTGATACGTAAATACAGGGGTGTCAGTGAACTTTTCATTGGGGATATCGGGACGGGAGATATGCATTGAAGGCAACAACTCGAATGCATGAGCGCCATTGAAGGCGTGACTGGGCCATGTTTGACAATGTCTCTAAACATGGGTGTGTCCTGTCTCGGGTCCCCATCCACGGAGACGGCAATGACCGGCGCAGCTGAGTTTGCTGGTAGTGGCTTTCATACTTCGCTGCCAAGTCACTGGCCTTTCATGGTTCGTTTCCACCCTTCAAGTGGTTGTGCAGAAAGAGTCCTTCGAGGAAGTCGGTCGACTGGCATACGGAGCACCTGACCAAACCATCGCAACCCATGGGGTGTGATCGGTTTATCTATGGTAGGCGAGTTATCTCTTCCAAAATGCATTCGACGTGCTTCAGCATTACTGATCTGGTGTTCCCACCAGAAAGCCTTTTGACGTTCTCGGCGAGTAGCGGCCAAGTTTCTGACCCGTGTAATAATATGGAGCGCACCGCAGCGTCGTAGCTTCGACCCTTGACGGATAAGCTGCTTCACGCTTACGCCACAGGTGATGCAGGTTCACAAAAGCTACTCTGGCCTTCCAAATCCGGATGATAATACCGTTTTTGGCGAGACCGCCGGCACTGGTACATTTGCCCAGGTAGAAGAATTTGTCAACTACCTCAATCAGCTCATCCGCAAGCATCAGACTAGGGTTCGAACCCGCCCACCTTTGGAGCAGCACTTTACACTTTGCAGGTGTGAAGAACATGCCAAACGGTGAAGCAGAATTATTTAGATTATTTAGTATTTTTCATTACGACAGCGTCAGATCCAGGAAGAGCTGTGTTGTCTGCATACTCGATATCTGTGAGCGAATGCCCTGGGCGCATTTTGACCACACAGGCATTAGAGGTTGGTCGTGAGTCTTCCATAACCGTATCAGTGACGAAGTTGAAGAGGAAAGGCAAAGGAGGACAGCTTTGCCTGACACCACATGATGTGTCGAAGTCAGTGGGAGCTTCCCGTAGACCTTCACACGTCCGTCGGATTTGGTGCGCAGCACCTTAAGGAGGGTCGATAATTTATGGGGGACACCTTTGCTCCACAGTGCCATAGTCAAAGGCAGCTTTCAAGTCAAGGAAGGTGGCCATTGTTGGGCACTGGAAGCAGTGTCTCTGTTCCAGAATCTGTCGGAGGGTGAAAATGTGGACGATGCATTCTCTTACAGGACAGCACCCAGGTTGGTTTTCACGGATCTGTCTCTCCCTGTGTTCGGTCAACCTTCGAAGTATAAGACCAGAGAATATCTTCGGTGCCACAGCCACCAGGCTGGTGCCACGGTGGTTTTCACGCAGCGTTCGCGTACCCTTTTTGAAGATAGGAATAACTGTCGACATGCCCCATTCTCCAGGCACTTTCTCTCCACTCCATATCGCATCAATTGCTTTCGTCAGCTGGGTCACCAGGTATTCTCCGCCTTGTTTGAAGAGGGCTGGATGCAGACCGTCCGGTCCTTGTACCTTCTCACGTTTCAGTATGGATATCCCGTACTTTATTTCTTCTTCTGACGGATAATTAGGGTTTGCATTCCATTGCAGGAAGCCGGATAAACTGTTCTTCGAAGTGTTCGGCCCATCTTTCCAGTCGATTTTTTCTCGAGTGAATTAATAGGCCACCTTTTTCATCTATCGTTTCATTGACCGGTGCTTTCCTAGGGCCAGTTGGTCGTATCAGTTGATATGGGGCACGGCTGTTTCCCGTAGCAAAAGCCTTTTCCATCTCCCGGGCCTTCGATGTCCACCAGAGCTCTCGGTCTTTCCTTAGGCTATTCACTATTTGCCGTTTGAGGGATTTGCGTGCGCCGTCGTACTTGTTGCCTGCTGGTACAGATTTCATTGAATCAGTCAGGGCTAGCAACCTCGACGATATCCATTGGTCATTTGAAGAAGTCGGACAGACAGCTGTGAACGCCGCTACCGTAGCTTTTTTACACTTTGCCATGCTTCATCAATGTGCACGCTACCAGTATAATGTTGGTTTACTGTAGAGAGCTGTTGATCTAGCTCAGATCGATACCGTTGAGCTGTGGTAGTTCTTCGAAGATAACCCTTGCTGACTTGCGAGGGTCTGAATAGAAACGAACTGTCAGGCGTGCTACCACCATGGCATGATCGGAATCAAGTTGCGTACCCCGGAAGGAACGGCAGTCTTGAATTGTAGCTTTCCACCGGTGGCTGATGGCCGCGTGATCCAACTGGGTACACGGCTGGATGCACAGTGGCCGCCAGGTTACGCAATGAGAACGTTTATGCTGGAAGATCGTGCTGGCCAGAAACAGCTCGTGATCAGCACACAACTGGAGGAGTCGCTTTTCATTATCTGTGCGACGAGCATCGACTCCGAATCGACCGCCAAAATGTGATTCCAAGGAGCTCAGACGACCGGCTTGGTTATTCCTTCCGCCCGCAGTGATCACAATGTTAGTGCTTACTTCCCGACGAGTGACACCGGATGACTCGATAGAAAGTATTCATCTCAGCGTCACAACTGCAGTCCGTTGAGGCATCCGCCGGCTTTAGAAATGGGCACCATTTTTTATGTCGCGAGGCATTGAACTTGACTGAGCTGGATAACCGGACGGCGCAAAGACGACTGTTCACTGGGATCCAATCCAGCAAAGCGGGTTCAGGTCTGCGGCCGAGTGCAACTCCCATGTCATATACTCCACGAGTCATCGCTTCTGGATCACTGGACACACGAGGGGAGAAATGTGAAAGAGCCGAGTTCATCGTTGTCGTAACAACGCTTGGGTCTTGTATGCGTGTTTCAGCGATACAGCATATATCAATTCAATGGAAGTATAAGTTCTCGGGGAGCATTACCTGTTTTTCAGTTTGACATAGAGTACGGGTGTTGAAAGCTCTTATGAAGTATGGATCTCGTGGATTTAGAAAGGTGTTATTTTGTTTATTGTTAGTAGGTAGGGGTTGCATAAGGCACATCGGTCAGATAACTGACAGTCAAATGACCGAGCGACGTTTGCTTGTGTGGTGGGAATGGGCTGGGAAGAGACATCAGCGGACAAAGAACTGTGCGGGCAATTGATACTCCCCGGTTGTCCAGGCCGACGAAGGGGGTTTTGTTGAGGTACCATACCTTGAGCCTTTGACTCAAAAGTCTGACCCACAAGGCAGTGGGAGGATGTGGGTTTTTTCGGGGTCCTTCGTGGAGCCGATGACTCAATAGTCTGACCTGCTCGGCTGCAATGGGCTTGCCTAACCCGATGGTGCAAGGAGTAAGGCACTACTGTTTCACTCCTAATGCGGCTGCGCACAGTGGGTGACTTTTGTGCAGCACCAGATTCTTTGGCTTTAGAAGTATTTCGACCGTATTGTATATAGATTGCCATAATGAGTGTCGGAATGTCCCTTCCCTATCCGTTCTTGTTCTCTTCACATTAAGGCTTTTAAATAACCTATGTTTGTGCGGCAGCGAATCATTGGTGCCAAACATTGATGTTGTGCTATCGATGATGACGATGACGATGGTAATTGTAATGATGATGGTTGGAACATGTGTGGCAACCTGCTCCTTGAAAACGTAGACTTCTCTGTTGTTCTTACATCGCTGCCATGCGGTTAGGCTTTTAGGTCATAGTCTCGGTTGAGAATCCCAACCGTCTTCCTGTCTAGGCTTGAGCATCCTGACAGTACTCCAGCCAATGTACAGCCATGGATCACGGAAATAACCATTAGTCACACCAGCCGTCAACTAGGCCTATTCTCGACAAATTCGTTCACCCCAATTGTCGTTACCTGGAATGCCACGGCTAAAGACCCTTCGAATTCGTCCTTCAAACCGCGACGCCCATTGCCCCTACCGGCCTTCAGCGTTCGCATCCGAAACAAGTTGGACAACAGGCAGCTCGTGGTTGTCCGTTGGACTAGCTTTCTATCGGTGTGCACTCCCTCTGAAACGAGAATTCAAGGCCCAAGTACAGTTTCTTCTCGCTTCCGATGTTGACGATATCTGATCTGTGACGATCCAGAAGCTACCACGGCTGGTCCTACCAAGGTTGGTTTTGTTCTAAGCCATCAATATAAAGGGTCTCTGAATGGTTGCGCGTTGGTGGTCGTCTGTATAAGAATCATTTGATAGCCGATAGTAACTACCTGCTCATCGTTCCCGCCTAAGCCTCAACAGACTGCGGTTCTAATATTCCAAAAGATACTTCCTACGACGCTTTGAGCGCTTTATTAGGACGGGCTAAGAGCTATGAATGCGCAAGTTAACTTAGAACTGTGAAGACTAACTCGGGTGGTTATCTTGGGCTGGAATCGAGATGCACAGACTACGGCGAACGACTGTTGCGACTGTCTGGTGATCACAGACTTTCTTTGCAATACCAAAACAACCACCTGGCCACATGCTACCCCTACATGCGAGCTGACGCAGATATACGTCGTCGCCTCGTCCTTCAGGTGGCATGGATTAACCATCACTTCCGCTCGTTCTGGAACGCCCCTGAAACTTCTGATAACGCCCTTGTCTGTTTCTGCATCCCTATGCTCTTTTCGAGGACACGTAAGATGTGCACACCTCGCGTGGCAGTTGAGAAGCTTTCTGACCTTAATTATGAAACAAACTTACCAAAACCACCTACTAAGATCTTTCGGACGACCGATCTCCTGGTTTCGACTTTCACTGGAAAGTACTGTCCGCAACCCTGCAATATGTTGGGTGGTTGGCCTGTGGAATGATGTAATCAAATAGATCGAAGCAATCGATCCCGGACAAAAACTCAAACCTCGAACACGTATTCTTCCAGAAGGAGCTCGACGAGCTGCCAGACATTAGGTGAAAAAGAGCATCTGTGCGGCTCGAGAAGCCTGGGGAAGTCTAAGAGCTGGATGAAGCTAGGAACTGGGAATGTCTGAAGACTGTGTCAACGGATACGCCCAACAGGCCTAAAAGACGGCCCTGTGAGCGAAATAACCAACAAGAAAAATGACTCGCTCATCCCTAAACAAGAGCACCTGAATCGTTTGATCGAACGCTTTCAACAGATATTCAACTGGCCACCTGTTGCTGCGAATCTCCAACGGCTTTGGAAATACGCGAACTCATTGAAACGCCACCGAGCTGCTCGTCTCGACTGAATTCCACCCTCTCCGTCTAGTGATGGATATAAAATCCCCGGTCGGGACTTGTCTAAATTAATTGCCTCTATCTGAATGAAAGAGACCGGCTCAACTAACCGGGGTGACTCGATAGTAGTGTCCAAAAACGTCCTCGCAATAAGTGGGGCTCCGTTGTAACTAGGCCTTATAAGGTCGAGCTCGCAGTATATTGGACTAGATCGAAAACGCTTAAGTTCATTGACTCTGTTGTGGGGATTGTCTTCGTAAATTTTGTGAAAAAACTTTTCATTACTCATAAGAGATCTAATCTTGTCAATGTAGTCCCGTTGGTGTAATAGCACGACTTCAAACTGTCAATTTCATGCTATGTACTGGAAGAAAAATCCAACAGTTTCATTTTACTGTCCCTCACATTTGATTATTTTCTTTTGCCACACACTTTCTAAAATGGTTTAAAACAGTGGTTTCCCCTTTTTTCTTCGCCCACAGACTTGGAACATGTCCCACCACATTTAAGGCAAGAATTTAAGATAATGCGGGACCTGGATCAGAAAGTGGAGGAAATCAAGCAAGAAATTCAACAGCGTACCACACACCTGATGCAGCATGCTGCAGAAATGACCAGAGATGAACGCATGGGGCAAATGGAGCAAATACAAAACTTATTTAAGAAAGGAAAAGAAATCAGCAATGACAAAGTATCTCGAGCCGAGAGCGCATACGAATTGGTGGACAAGCAAATTCGTCGGCTAGATGCTGACATGTTTGAATTCAAGAAAGCCCTAGGTACAAGTTACCTTTCTGATTCATTTTTTTCAGCGGAGAAGGAGTTGAGGAAGGTGAAAAAGTCGCGTAATAAAGGGGAACAAGAACCGGTTGTATCGCCCAAGTGAGTTAAACGCTATTGACCCAGAAAATCTGACTGTTGGTGAATAGTCGTCATTCACCTGAACTAGTAATGTAAGCTGACAGAGGATCAGACGATTACTGAGCGGTGGACTGAGAATGTGATCGATGGAAATGCATGAAAATTTGTTCGGTCCCCGAAAAATCAGTCTACGTGAGGTGTTTTTCCATTATAAGTGACTGTTAAGTGGGCAAAGAGGGAAAGTTTGTGTCATTGA
This sequence comes from Opisthorchis felineus, assembly GCA_004794785.1. Lineage (NCBI taxonomy): Eukaryota > Metazoa > Platyhelminthes > Trematoda > Opisthorchiida > Opisthorchiidae > Opisthorchis > Opisthorchis felineus. The sequence goes on along the minus strand of SJOL01002088.1, from coordinate 107,118 downwards.
CAACTACGTATTGTTGACTGTGGCTAACCTGCCCGCCGGTCACCTATGCAGGTGCCTGTTTAATCCGGCAGCTGCTCCGAACAATTCACATCTCGTGTCAAATTTGCCGGTTCCCACTCATCACCAGTGGAGCAGGTCCGTGTCACGTGAATTGCTACGGCTCAGGAACATTTTATCAAGTCATGATGTTTATCTTGAGAAGTGGCCGTTTGAGGACGGTCGAACTGAAGCGAGCTTCACCAGTGACCAACAGTACGAAAGTGACCCATTAATATGGTTTCGCTCCTGTTTTAGCTGTACGAAACCGTCAAACTGCATGCACTGATCCATCCACATTTTCTTTCTGTAAACTTTCATCTGTCTGTTTCCGCTGCCATCCTTCAGAATACCCGCATCAAGAAAATCTGGTTGACTCTTGTGTTCCATTTCAGGGTTTAACTGACTATCAGACAACTGAATTGACAGTATTCAAGACGTGTGTTGGGCTTATTGTTTGAAGTCCAAGGACATCATCTGTGTAGCAACCGTGCTGTCCCGCTTGCCTGATGAGTATCTTCAGTCGTTGTCCTGAGTTTACTCATACCACAGGCTGGATCAAGGGAAATTTCATTGGAACTCCGTTTTTACACCGATAGATCTTGCTATTGAGAGTAATCTGAACTTTGTGGGTACAAAATAAAGATAACAAAAAGAAAGAAACAAAGATAAAGATTTGAGGTAGGGATTGCTTTGTCTTTGCGCTAACTCAGGTCTCGGAAGGCGGTGCGTAAGTAAATGAGCTCCATGCTAAGGGAGATCGTCTGCGGATTACCGTCCTTTGAATCTCCAAGCTAGTTGATAAACTAAACAGTATCTTTGTTTCTATATATTGACGCTTGTCGTGTGACTGCTCCGGTGGACTGTTCGTTGAAGCATAAAATGGAGACTTGGACATCAAGGATAGGCTCGAGAGGCAAACCGGGTTTATACACTTTTGGTAGAGCATACAACCAAGGTGCTAATATAATAGCGGAGCGTAGCTTGTTCAAAAACGTTGGCATCACCGTTTGTCACTCGTTTTAGACGGTGTAATATTTTGGGTACAGCTTTTTCTGTCACCTGTTTCTTGTCTTTCGGATTTTCCGTTTTCTTATGTTTGGATCTATCGGGCAAAGTGTTATTCATTTCGTTAACCTATTCAGATGTATCTATCAATACGATTCCGGCTTATTTACCCGGCTTAGTTAATAGGAATTAGTCGTTCATCTTCCGACTTTCCTTCGAATCTTGACTCTCGGTTAAGATCGGTAGTGTCAATTGACCAGCCTGACTTTCAATTGTTCTACGTTTAGTTCCGATGGTGTAGTATGTTCGAATAGGTAATCGTACAATCTCCAGAATCGGACTGCTGTTTCAACTTTGCTACTCGTGTGACATGGTTGACGACATTTATGGCCTAATCACGATTATTCCAAAAAATAGTGTCCAAGCATAACGGGGACAACATGGATTGGATGGAAACTTCGTGCACGGTGTCGGAAGGTCAAGCTGACTTTCGGGTTTCTTCTTCCTACCATCCATTCTCGGCAACAGTGGGTTGAATATTTGGATACTGACAGGGTTTCTCACACGGCTATTCATTAAAGTTGTTTGCGTTGCAGTTCACAAGCACTCTTTCGGTTGGCGTTGCACTTGTTTCGTGCACAGCAACTGATTTCTGTGGAATCGATTCTATTTTTGCGCATAGTTCATGGATATTGCTCCTTGAACTGACTCGGCTTGTTACGATATTCTTTCAGTATGGTGGGGATGTTTCGATGGTAAAACTGGCCTTAGAAGATGGTTCTGCTACGGATGGCACGACATTGCGTCGCTAGTTTCGGAATGCCATTATATTACTGTCTGAGATCAGGGTGTGGGCGTCGGCATTCCACCTTACGGCCGAACTGGTTTCAGTTGAAACTACTTTGACCATTCACGCTAAATTACACTTGTTTCTATTCGCGCATCGTTTGCCACCGTCAAAATGAAGTTGTGACCATGCAACTGATACACTCCAAAGTTGAAATTGTTGCTCGTTTATACATATTTATACGTCCTGTCCGGTTTTTGCTTCACTCCAAACATGTTTTCACTTATTTTAGAATCCCTGCGACTGCAGCCCTGGCCCTCGCCTTGACTAACAACCCTGGGGAAGTCTTGGATATGCCCGTTGACCCCAACGAACCAACCTACTGCGTGTGTCAGCAGGTCTCCTATGGTGAGATGGTAGCCTGTGACAATCATGATTGTCCAATCGAGTGGTTCCATTTTGATTGTGTTGGACTAGTCAACAAACCTCGGGGTAAATGGTACTGCCCACAGTGTACCGCTGAAGGTGTACCAGCCAAGGAAGATTGACAATTTGTGGACGGTCTCGCGTGGTGTATGTATGTATATATGTTATCGTCCTGTGCTCTCTTACCACAGTTTGCAATTTTTACTATTTTCAATATAAAGACTACTGCACATCCGTTCTTGAGTTGCTTCGTTTTCTTTGTTTGCGCCTGCTCACTTGCCAACATTTTAGCATTGAGTGTTCTGCTCATAGTCTTACAGCTGAAGTGCACGCATTTTGAAGAAATATGCGTCGCAGTACCGGAGTTCATGCTCCTTTTAAGTCCCCTTTGAGGACACGGAATACTGACAACGCTCGTGATGTGTCTACGAATTCGAAGGTGGGTCAGACTTCCTTCAAACACCACATTTTGCATGTTTGTTAAAAATTGTACCAAATATCATTCCAAACAATGCTTGTTGTTCATTCACTCCGTTTAAGTCTAATCAATCGTGTAGCTCATTGCTGCTCACATTTATGATTAGCATCATGAATGTCTCACGGTCGAAAAACCAATGGAAATATTTTTGGTCAAAATAAAACCCCAGTTGTAATGGAAATAGTCTCTTGCTGCTGCGCACATCCACTTCGAGCAGTCTCAAACGTTAACCACCTAGTGAGACAGTACGCATAAAGGTATCAAAAGAGACCGTTACCAACCCCGTTTTTCTATATTGTTTCCCATTCAGATACAGCGAATGACATGTGGGTCATCTATGAAATTGCATCGCACGTATGGTAGTTACACGTTCGTAATAGATTTCTCAGCCCTTTGTTAAGCTGTTTTGGTTCGTACCTGTTTACACCACTCTGCTGTGAGCACGGAAGCGGTTTTTCGGCCAACTGATTACCTCGGATTATGTAAGGCTTGGCCTTCAGAGCACCACAGTTTATGGTGTTGAATGCTTACCTCAGAACTAATCCATCATCGAGAACGGTCTGAGGGTCATTCACCCTACGGAGTGATTAAGCTCCCCGGTAGTCCTCAATGTCAGACTCCCTGAGGGTTTTTTGTTGTGTTCAACGTATTTCTGTCACAAGAGCCTCCATGTCTTAATGCCCCTGTCTTTCACAGTAGTCTGAGTCTGTCCCAACGTCAAAGTGGGCTATTACTCTAATATGGTTGCACGGTTCTAGTTTAGTTCCATCACTTGCCCGCCCCCAAATGGAGAAAAGGCATGCTTCGGATGCCTCGCCTGTGATGGATCCGAGATTCGATGTGTGCAATTTGGACGTGGAACAGAGCAGCTTCCTCGCTCACCAAAAAATCTATATAAGCCATTCAATCACTGGCACTCACGTGGATGTCTACTGCACGTTCGAACGGGATTTGACCCATCACCAAATCACATGCCTCATTTCAACTTTTTTCTGGTTGTCTCGTATGGCCTTGTCATAAAAACACGCGTAAATTCCAATTGCGATCATTGAGAAATGCGGAATTCGCATCACAATACATTCTTATAGTTACATGGTAGTAGGAAAGTAAGTCGATGCAGTGTAAAGCAATATTTAACCACCCGTGTTTTTCTATATGAAAGCTGTTTTCATAAATCGTCCTAGAAATGGTATGAATCGAACTGTATCACTCACCTGGGAACTTATGTTAGCTCAGCTGCTAAACAAAACTGATGAGCCATTCAGTTCTCCTACTGGCGGTATCCTAGTTCTCCGTGTCCCAAAGACCGATCGTTTATTGAAGCCCCTATGGTCTGTAGCTTTCATACAACACAAACAATAGCTAGTATGTGCATCCTTCGGCAAACGGTGTACTTTCATACAACGGTCGTTGCTTACCTGGAAACAATCGTCATCCTGAAGCACGACACGGCTTTGATCGGTCAGTCGCCTGTGGCTTCCAGCAGTTGTGTCCATGCAGTCAACTTTACCGTCCGAGGAAACTCCGAGAATAAGACCGGTCGAAAACGGACCAAACTTCCCACAAGTTGCTGGTATTGCGATGAGTTCAGTTCGCTCTTTATTGCTGGTTCATCCGTCATAAATGTTCAAGATGCAATAGTCGTGGCCGACAAAAAATTATGTCGATCTCAGACAGCGGAGCGGCCATCACACCACCGTGTAGCTCATAAATCGCTGTCCAGCTCGGCGACGGTAACATTCGCTTGCCGAAGGCAGTTAGTGACGTTGCATAACAACACTTCAGTTCGTTTTCAGCTTGATATGGAGTCCGATATCACATTGCTCAGTGAACGAACGTGGAATCAAATTGGTAAACCTCATATGAAGCCGTCTGGGCATTGGGCCCGCAATGCTTCTTGGGGTAAGCTGAAATTGACTGGCGAGGTCGATCGCTCCGTTGCCCATTGTTGACTAGGATCTGAACCGACCATAGGAGTCTGGTGTTCTCCAACCAACTACTCGGCGTGGGCCACACTAATCGTAATGGTGAAGAAGATTAACGGAACCATCCGCTTGTATGGAGACTTCACTGGTTTCAATGCCTCACTGAACACACATCCGTATCCTCTGCCCCTTTGACAACTTATTCGCGAAACTGAATCGGGGAAATGTTTTGCGAAGGTTGATTTGGTTGAGGCTTGTCTGCAGGATGAATTAGAGGAGGAATCCCTACAACATTTAACCATCATTCGCAGTCTGTTTCAGTATACTCGACTGCCGTTTGGCATCAATACAGCGCTAGCCATATTTCAACAAATGGATACGATGCTGAAGCATGCCTCTAGTGATGGCGCCTATTTTGTCGACCTCATCGTCATCGGTTCCAACCCCGATGAATTGAGGCTGCTCCTTATTGCGTACTCGATCGTATTCAGGAGTACGGCTTCGAATGCACCGCGAAAAATGTACCTTCTTCATGTGGTCAATAAAGTATCTCGGTCTCATCATTGACGAACGTGGCCACCGACCAGACCCAGAGAACACTGACGCCATCAAACGCATGCCAGCGCCTACAGACGTAACATCCTTCAGATCGTTCCTCAGTCCCCTCAGTCACTACAGCTCGTTCTGGCCGGGCACGCCTCACCTCAGAGGCACACCGAACCATCAAGGACCACAAGAGGACATGGTCAGGAAAATGCCTACGCGCCTACGACTCCGTCAAATCCATGCTAAGCTTCGACTTGCTTCTCACTCACTACGATCCGTCAATGGAAACCGTCGCGGCATTGGATGCATCGAGTTGTGGCATTAGCGCAGTGATTTCGTACGTATTCCCCGACAACAGCCAGAAGGCCATTGCACATGCGGCCCGATCCCTGACACTAACTGAGCGCAATTACAGTCAGATAGAAGTGGAAGCTTTGGCGACCTTGTTTGACACCAGAACGTCCCATAAAATAGTCTATGGCCGTCACTTTATCTTACTGACCGATCACAAGCCGCTCATTGCTATTTTTGGTTAGAAGAAAGGAATTTCGGTGTATATCGCCAACCGTCTCCAGCGAATGATTGCTCCGATAAAGCAGCGCGCCCTGATGCCGGTTGAGTTGTTTCTCCATCCGCGTGTTGCGATGACTTAGCGACCTTTTCTTCGTCCGGATAGTGTGATATGGTGTTCGAAGTTAACGGGGCTCCGTTGGTGATACTCCGTTAGGCGAATTCAGGTTAGGCATTGCTCGATGTCAGGGGTGACCTTCCAAAAATCCCCTCTGTCGGTCCTCCTGTTGGATTTCTGAATCGCACGCTTCAGGGTTTCAACGAAGCGCTCAGCCTGGCCGATGCTGCAAATTATTACAGCGAGCTGAACTCACCGCAACGCCAGCAACTTGTAGGAAGTTTGGTCCGTTTTCGACCGGTGTTATTTACGGAGTTTCTTGGGACGGTGGAGTTGATTGCATGGACACAACTGCTGGAAGCCACAGGCGACAAGCCGTGTCGTGCTCCAGGTTGACGAGGAGTTTGGAGTTCGGCGGTGAGGCTCTGCGGCGTGATGTCAGCATGGTGTTCAATTGTGGGAAGCTGCTTGTTCCTGTTGTCAGCATCATGGGACGACTGGAGATCTGGTACTAAGTTGAGGCTTTTGAACTGATTTTCCGTAATTGAGTGAAACGCTCGTACATCGGACTGACACCACCGGCAAACTTGATATAATCGTCATAGGCTTTCTTGACCAGCTTGAAGCACTAGTATTGGATATTGAACTGCGATGTTCGGTCACCGAATATCTGTGACAGTGTTCTGACCGTTTCCACAAAGCTGAAGTCGCGAGGCCTTTTGGGGATAAGGAAATTTGCATACCGTTTATGCTCTGGTGTGCCAAGTCTTCGCTGTAATAATCTTACTTTCCATCCTTCATCGAATGTGGAAATCAGTTCTGAGCGTGCCTTCGCTGCGCTTGAAATAAGGGTCAAAAGTTTGAACAGAAATGGAATCAAATGTAAACTCCGTGGTTGAGGCCACGGCCTCTTCAGCTGAAGAAACAGAAGGCCCACTAGTACTACCTGCTGGTGTCTGGACACGCAGTCTCTTAGTCAGTGGTTCGATGAGCCTCAGCTGCGTTCCTTCAAACTGCTTTTGTTGCTCCCGTAATAATTCTCGGAGCTGAATAATTATTGACATCTTGGTTTCCGACCATTTTACAGCTTGTTATAAATTCTGGTCAGTTACTCCTTAAGAAACAAATGACGTGTGAAAACTTGCTATCAAATGGTTGTGTGCAGTCAGCTGAACGAACTAGCTTGTGGAGCATTCATGGCTTATGGTTAATCAAGAACAGAAACTATTCTAGACTAAACTGATCTGGTTGTAAAATCGCAGAGACTGAACCCGTCAAAGGCGGATATCTCACATTGCTTGGTTAATTCTTCCGTGTTAGCTTTAAGAATGCATGATGGAGGAAGCAGTGTCAGATTTCGAGAAGGCCGCTACATGTGACTTATGATCTAATTTAACACGCTCCCATGCTAATTCTAGAAGTCGCCGTTCAGAGCACATTTCGGAATGTAATCCGAGTATATTAACTTCAGAAGGAAAGTCTGACGTAGAGCCAGGTAGAATATTGTGTAGAACAGCGCACATCCCAAAACTACGCTGAAAGTTAGCTGAGACATTTAGAGCTCGCGTGGCTGCTCTCATGTGTAGTGGTGGTCACTATTTGCTTAAATTTATGTTGAAACCTGACTGATGCTCATGGTATCCCCTTAAATGGAAGAGTTCTGCAATTAATATCCACATTTTTTGGTTGGTTGGGGAACAGAAAATACAGATGTGCACAGGGTTCCTCGGAGAGCGTCGTTCATATTTAGGATGACTGCGCTTCAGCTTTCTAACCTCTCCCTTAGGATTCACGGGTACCAACATATTTTCAGGCCACAGCTCTCCTAATATAAGTCTGTTTTCCGCTCTCGACCATCCAATGCATTGGAATCTTGTGGTTAAATTTATCTGTTTGACATCCATCCTACAGGCTGAGCTTCCTGGGCCGATTCCTATCCAAACCAAGCGGAAATCTGAGGTGAATGATGAAACGGACCTGCAGCAGGAAATTGAACAGTTGACAGCAAAATTAATGGAAGGTCGTACCGAACCTCTGGATGTGGAAAAGGAGCTAGCTCTCTGGCGAAATCGCATGCACGCATACAACGAAGCAAAAGACGCATGTTTACAACTCTTTGGACGGTTGGCTCACGTCAAGGGCTGTCTAGTACGTGACCTGTACAAAGAATATGGGCTGGACCTAAAAGATTGAAATCCGATGGATTTCCGCGTGTATTGTGCTCCTGTACACATAAGCATTTAATCCTACTTTTTATTATACTGGGTCTGGTTTTGGCGTAGCTGCAGCCTGGCTTTCAGCAACACATAAAATGATAACCAGGTATGTTGGTCGGCAACATCGCAATACTGTTTTTATCAAAAAGTGGCTCCGATAGTGAATACGACGTGTTGGCGCTTCACAACACTGTCTTGATGAAAGGGAAGATCTTGAGGCCTGGCGCGCAGAATGCAGGGTTTCAGTAGGCGGAATGAACTATAGTTTCTTTGCAAATATGGCTGTCTTTTTATTGGGGATGCATAGTGGACGGTGCAAAGCTTTGTGTTGAACTCGTGAAAATCACTTGTCATTTTTCCATTAAGGAAGAGGACATATGATATGATTGATCTGTTGTGAGCAAGCGAACTCTCGCTGACAGCGCACTCCAGGTTCCGTCAGTCTTATTTCGTCCTTGGACACATCATTTGCAAATTAGGATGGTGTTAACGTGAGACAAATGTATCCCTCGTTTATGATATTTTTCAACCGACTCATTTCTCTTACCAATTTGGGAATGAGTGTTTTAATCTACGTACGCCCTATTTAGTGTTCACGTGCGAAATAAGCTTCATGGCAGTCTGGGAACTATGCTTACCTGATGAGCCCGCAAATGACGAAACTGGTAGTTGACCCTACAAGTAGTATTGTGTTTCTCTCGCCAACAAGCGACCTCTAAACGTTTAAGTGATTTTTGGAAACCGAAAAGGCTCAGCGCGAGATAATCTTCAATAGGCAAAAATTTCAGGATATGTCCTGTAGGGAGGAGGACTTGGGACACCGCTTAGTTGAGTGTATCAGTTTAGTGTAATCCTCGCATCCGTTGATAGAACATGCTTTTCTCACTTGGTGTCTGAAGTGTGCGCGTTCAAAAGCGGATGTTTCAGATCTCAGAAGGGAGTTCGGTCACCTGAGCTGAGTGCGACATTGTAACCACTTCAGTTGATGCAAAGTACGTCGTTTACTGGGTACTGGTTATGCGATTGTTCACGACGATGACTTAGGTATCATACCACCGGTTACATGGATACTTGATCTGTGTACAGCCCCCGGCATTTTACTTCTGTTGGTCAAGGGTGTTTTCATAGTCCAGCTTCGGCAGAGCTCTCGTGGGTTATTCAAGCAGTCACTGGTTGATGTGAATAGGTGGTGTTTGTGATGTTTCTCAACTGGTTGTCGGCAAAAAATGTGTTTTGGTTCAGTTGGGTCGACATCCAAGTTGTTGAAATACTTCTCCTTCGTGAACAATGCGGTGCATAAGGTCATTGTTATCGGATAACGTGTAGAATTTACGGATCCCACTTTTCCGGGTGAAACGTGTTGAACTATTCAGTGATAAATCGTGCATTTCCGAAGGTATTACTCCATTGTTTACCTGATTACCAAGAATTTATAAAAATGAAATCCTCAACAAGCAATGAAACCAGCGATCCCGAAATGCACTGTTTGTTTAGAGGGAAAGGCTTCTGTACTTCGAGATCTGAAACGTGAGGCGCAGTATACTTGGTTGAATAATATCTTAATGATAAGTTCATTTAAGTCTGACTTCAACACTTAATTTTCAAGTGAGTGTTTAACTCTCCAAACAACATTATTATGCTTGTCTGGGCCACACAGTCAAACATATAAAGCCGGATGACTTGAAGGATAATCACAACTCACGTTGTGGATTTTGTGCCTTTATCTACCGTCTGACTTGAACAACATAGTAGCGCGATTTCCATACCGGTTGGCTGACTTGATAGTGTAATCAGTTTCTGTTGTTTCTGTATATCCTAGTGGTTCGGTAACTTTGTCCAAGTGGCCGATCAGTTCGGTCAACTTTCTCCGTTACGCTAAACGATCAAGTTGCGAAGTGTCTAGAACGAGCTATAAGGTTTCACTTGTGGGTGGTGAACACTACCGTCAAATTTCGATTTGAACTAAACGATTTTTTACGTTGTATACGGGTGGTTGACACTGACTTCTGGAATTACAACAGTCTAATGTATAACCCGTTCGAGGATGTTCCTCTGAAGGGACCTTAAGAAGCGGTAATACGAAGCTCGTAAAGGTTCGTTCGTGCTAATCAACGTTGCAAAGTACGTCTTTTTTCATTAGCCTGTCGGTTTAGTAACTGATCTTGATTATTTTGTCAGTGGTAGTGTGAACTTGAGCAAAATTTGTTCGACTGAGGCAGCATGCTATCATGAAGTCCCTCCTGGATTAGAGGGGCTGTGGTGAAGTCATACCGAACCATTTTCGTATGTGGCAAACTCCGGACATTCACATAAGCCCAAAAATTTAATATTTGAATGAGGTAGTTTTCGTTTACTTTTTCAGTGTTGCTCAGGCGCCAAAAGTTGTCCTCGTGCAGAGGATGTTTGCCCTTTCAAGAGGACCCACTTCTGGCGCGAATTTTCATCGAAAATATGGACCACAGAGTAATATATTTGATATTGTCGAGGATACCAAAAACGACCTGACCTGTGACACCTGCGAGGGGGGACGCACAGTATGACTCATTGTCGGGATCAAACCATCCCACTTTTATAGGCAGCCATTGTGATTTACCGTATTTCGTACCATTACAGAGTTATCTATCGCCGAGCGAACTGAGGTTGTTGGGAGAAATTGTCCACCTTCCAATGTAAATGCCGCTAAACTTCTTACTAGAATGGCAAGATTAGGGGTAGTTCCAGAGTCTATCGTCCCTTGAAGCTTACAGAACGCTACTAATTACAGGGGAATTCTTAGTTATTTCTGCTTCAGTGCCGGTAGCTCTGCGGAACGCACCCTGCAGGATCGTCTTTAGTCCAAATGGAAATTCAGCAGATCATAGGAACTGTCCCCGATGTTAGTCAGTTTTTGGGATGCAGTAACGTTTGGCTGTTTAATGACAAGCCGTAATTTACATTTAGGGATGACACTCGATTGTTTAGACGACCAGCAAGAAGGCTATATGTGTGACAGTGTCTTACCTTAACGAGGTGGTGAATATGATTAGAAGACGAGAAAATCGTTTAGATATAATTATTGGTGATCTTGATTCGCTCTCACCCCATTTGAAGCCCAATACAGAGTACTGACGATGTCCCCTCGAATGATGATGAGAGCCAAATGCGAAGCCCGGTGAGCAGACCATCTGCCGTCTAAGCAACAGCCGGAAAATCTTTTCTGTCCCCTCAAGTGATTTGCAACCTGACAGAGGCCATTGGCTATAAGCGCTGAAAATATCCACTAGTTTATAACCGCTTTGAATCCCATGTACCGGGATTTTCAGTGACCACATAGCCTTATGAAGCATCCCTGATTGGTGTGTTACGTTTGTTTTTGGTCACACGCTTCTCGAAGCGCCTCGCTAGAATCTTCGGGGGAACTCCTTTTTCAGGGAGTTTTGAAAAGTAATAGGTAGCTGGTCTTTCCGCCGTACTGTGAGTCTGACTGATATAAAATATCCACCTTTGCCCAAACACATCAATGTGTTACCTGCCCTTGTTTCGTACAAACGACAGTGTATAGCTATTGGAGCCCTGTTAATGTGCCACCCCTACTCAATCAAGACCATAATTTAGGAGACACCAGGTTAACAGGTACGCTAATGACGACCATGCATCTGTGTACTGGTCGAAGAATGGGGCACGTTTTGGACTGAGTGTTGTTCCAATCAATCCAAACCTCGGTAGAATCACAAACACGTTCTACTATATTTGTTTCGTAAAAAGTTACTACACGAGGATATTATTGGTCTTACAACCCGTAGGATGCCTGCTTTTAACGTCGCACTGAAAACAGCGCATTAAACCAGAGTCTTGATCAGAAACTATTTGGGATGTCTTTTGCGTTTTTCGTGACCCTTAGCTCTGCTGAGTTAGTCTTGCACTTCCTCATGGCTTAGCTATCTCTTTCAAGCCGAAGAAATCAGAACCGGTAAATCCCGTATTTCCTTTATTCAGAATGCTTCCCTTTGGAGGTCTATTGTACAATTTTTTCGACGTTGTCATCCATTTACCGCAATCAGTTACCCTTCGGTTCTCTTCAGCAGTGTCTTTGAAAAAAAATATTAACTTAGCTCATCGAAACACAATCGACTATAATTCTTAGTTCTCCTTGAGTTATTAGAGCGACAGTTTTTCGTTCGTAAATCCTAAGCCTTCAAGTCATCCTGCCTAAGAAGCACCGGGCTAGCTAAGTGCAAGCACTAGCCAACCTGAAACAGAGGCAAGCATAATGTTCATCCGAAGAAAATCTTATTAGTACGGTGTTTCATTCATTCAAAGGCTCCCTATCTAATACGACCACGTGACTGTGAACATCAGTTGCAGTTGGTCCAGTATTGGTCCCTCCGTGAAACGACAACAGCAGTTGTAAGACAGCTCTTTGAGATTGTACAGCAGCAAAGAATAAAACGAAAACACCCTGTACATATGTACTCCCGTATGCGCGACAGCAAGCCGACGCAAGGGGAGTTGTATACATATAAAGGAACTTTTTGAATTCAACTTCCGGACAACAACCACAGCGCGGAAACTTTACTGAGCAAGATATCGAATGGTTTCTAAAGCATGGTCAGTTAATTCTATTACCGCAGACCATCGGATCAGGCTACCCAGATGGCGCCACATAAGTGCCAAGCGATAAGCACCCTCCGCAGTTAGGCAGTGCGAAACAGAATCGAGTAGAACCTGTTGCCTGTAGTGTAGATCTTTGTCGATTCGAGAGAGTAGACCATGTGATTCTGCAATGACTGCTGTCCAAAAAATTGGTAGGCGTGAGTTTCCACCGACTGATGGTTTGGGTGAAGAGAAACTAAGTTGCGAAGTCTGTTCCACAAGCTCTCCGGTGGCCGACAGTTGACTAATCTGTAACGTAGAAAGGATATAGGCTGATTGAAATCCTCACTAGTGAGGAAGCTGAACTCGATTGAAGCTGACCAAAATATCAGTATACAATATCTTATAGATAACACACAACATATAATAGATAACGTCAGGTGCGGTTCACAAGACCTCGAGTGCACCTAGCCTACATTAAACTTCTGCAACATTCATGTCATCTGGAACTCTTAATAGAACTTAAACACAATGGAAGAGCGATATGACTCCTTACTGATTTTAAGAGACTTTAATTTGGTACAAAAAGAATATATTGAAAGGACAAGAAAAAGTGAACGATCCAGGTGTATTTAAGGTTACAGTAGCTCCAGTTGAAATAGAAATGTTGTAGTCGGAACCAGTCGGAAAAGCTGGCCTCAGAGAAAATTAGGAAGTGTAAGCGGTGTCGGTCAATATGAACACGAGTTACCTGTGTTTCACGGCAACCGATCAGTCTCGGCCACATCACCGTACAAGACCAGAGTAAATCTTCCGAACGGTTGTCCGGTGCAAAAAAAAAAATAGCGCAAAAGAGAAATGACACCATCGTATGTTGAGTATTGCCTAAGAAGAAAACCTCCAAAATAGGTTGTTTGCATTCAGTTCCCTTTCCACTGAGAAGATATCGGCCACTAGGCAACAAAAGCACGGTTCACCCATCAGCAATCATACGAAATATCACGTTGTGTTAAGTAACAATGTGACCTGAATGGTAAAGATTGAGATTGCAACCATCGCTGAAGATGTTCATGCCTTCTGGCTGTGTGAAAGCCATCGGCACAACCACTAGAAATACCACGTTTCCCCCACCTTTCCCCTTGTTTTGGATGCATTCGACGGTATACAGTCCCGAAAAGGACATTCTTTTGGATGCACAGTGAATTGCCACGGTATCCGCGTTCATCAAATGACATCGAAGTAGGAGTACGGGGGACGAATACACAATATCAAACAGCACCTTAGAGGGAAAATAGGATCATGTGTACAGTTTCCACATATCCTAGCATTTAGCCTATCAGAGGGATGTATATGACAATCCAGTTGGCCTTACCCATGCATATAAGTGGCTTCTGCATTCCGTCAGATTTTCGATGTGTGACTGTACTTCGGCAAATCCGGTTTCAATGGCATAGCCGAAACAAAGTTTATGGGCCTGTTCTGTTAAACCATCCCGGAGCAACTTCGCAGCAGCAAGAGGCATAGTTTCCAGAGTCAAACCGTCTGGCATCCTCCCTATCAGATTACAAGAAAAAACGGTGTAATTTAGGCGGCATTCTGTTCAGTGAACGCAGCAAATTTTCCTCATAATACTCTTCGCAACGGAGACATTTTATGAGTATTCGCTCGTGTTTTTGGTGTACAGTGACTCAAAACAGCGACATCAAAAAACGGAAACGGGATCCAGAAAACCTAATTAAGATTCTGAAAGATAATAAAACATGAGTTGTCCGTCATCAAAGTTGTCCAAGGAGCACAAGTTATGGATGGAAGGTTCAGTTACTGGTTCTAATGCAATCTATTTCCAATTGAATTCTTTTCCAGCTAAAACTTCTAAATGGAAGAAAGCAACCGCACGCATCTAAACCATTAGAGTTGTTGACCACCAAGCAGTTATCTCGATCGTTTTAACTCAAACTTCCGTTTGGCAACTATTAGTCAGCGGGCAGACTGAGCACTGAACGTCCTAAGCTACATATCGGAACGCGCTACTACCCAACGCTTTCACACAGATGTACCCTTAAACAACGACGCGACGCGCTGACGATGTCACCCCGACTGGTGACGAAACGCTTCCAACCAAACTGCCAAGCTCAGTGAACGGAACATCGACTATACTTCACAGGCATTAATATAGATACGAACAGTACACAGCGTATATCGTAATCCCAGGTCATCTCCAGTTATGACCTATTTCAGCCAATATGCTAGTATATAATAAAAATCGTTAAGCATCGGTACCCCTTCGGTGCATTGCTGCCGTGAAAGTGGAGGGAAGCACGGGGGCTGAGATACTATTCAAGTCTAGGCTGACTGCGTTTAAATCGACAGCAGCTGTAAAAGTTCACTAAATTTGAAAGAGAACTTGACGATAGAATTCTGGGTAAAAGAGAGGTACCTGTTTTCTTCTGAAAATGTCACACACAAACATCTGGTTTTACCGCTACCTTATTTCGTAGGCCTATTTGATTTAGGTAATGGGAGCCGATTTGCGAAAGGACGAAAAGTTCAAAAAAGTTAGCCACGGTGAAATAATGCAAGATAAATTGAACTCCTATTCTACAGAATTATTAATTTGTACCATCCAAGATTCTCCTGAATTTACGGAACAGACTTCGGTAATGCTATCAACTAAGATGAGTCCATAGTTAGCTATCGACTGAAAACATGTAGTTCTCAGAAGATTAGCTAGGTACATATAAACTGCTTGATGCTCCAGTGATGCTGCACAGGTGTGCCGAAAACACACACGGCTAGTAAAATGAAGATTATGGAGACTGTCGGCGAGTAAACGCCTAGAAAACAGAAAAGCTGAATGAACAACTGAATGGCCAGCTCCGGTAAGCTATCGGAAAGTACCGAAAAATCGAAACAACCAGTTTCAAGAATGAACAAGCGCCAAATGAGTGAACACGACAAGCTGGGTGAATAAAAAACTAGACAAACCTTGGAACGGTGAAAAGCACCCACCTTGATTACAGTGCAGAATACACGTGGCTAGACGGGTAAAGGAGTCGCACGCACGAGTATGCTCCAAATCCCACGCCTTGGCTATTGAGCTAACTTGCTTCAGCAAGGCGGAATATCGTTCGTTACTGCAGAACAGAGAACTAGAGTCGTCCCATACCTGATTCAATCAAGAGAAGAAATAGAGTTTTGTGGTGTAGAAACACGCATAAACGTGATGTCAAACTAAAGCGACTTTACTATTGACGTGGTTTAGTTGCGGAAAAGCTCAGCTACATGAAACACTAAGTCTCCATTTGGATCCATTGGGTGTTTAAAACAAGGAGCAATTTTCAGATCGAATTTGCAGGCTTTCAACAAGTGGTCGGCTTGCAAATGAGTTTTACCCTAACGGCTTGTAACTTCTAATCGAGGGGTCATGTGATCGAACCGACGTACCTGATGGGTACCAATAAGGGGCGAAATACCTCATGTAGATGAGCTTTACGGGAACTGTCACATCTTCGCTTACGCATCCGGTCACATTCCAAGGTCAGGACTCGGTAATTATCCGACCCTCTGCGAGAATCGATGACTGCTTTGGACTATTCATGACTACCGGATTGTCGAACTAAGCCTAAGGCCTGGCAGAACCCAGAAAGCTTGCCACATACCCATGTCCAGTGAAAGACCACGGCACATGTTCAGCGACGCTGCACCAGCCTATCAGAGGGTTTTTCAGAAATGCAACAATGTTTTACTGCAGGGTGCCACTGCCTTCCCTACAAAGCCGAATGCGCACTTTATAAGTAAAGACGCCGGTGACAATATGCATACGGAGAATGTTTAAATCAAGGCACTCAAACCAGCACCAAAGCTATCCTTAGATGCACTAGGCTGGACACCTCAAACAGTCACTTTTAACTTTTTGGAAGACCCATGTTGAAATCTACAGATAGGGAATTCATCGTTCAGAACCGTTGAGAAAACATCTGATTATTGATTGCCTACCTCTAATTGATTCTGATAAGCGATTTAGTAGTGAATTCTACTAAACACTACCCTTGCGGTGCTTGCATGCACCGCAAGCCATCACGCAGTCATCGTGTGAGCTAGGGGCTCGCATGACTCTCAGCAGAAGCAGAATTGACCTGATTTCAAGTCTGTGTGTAATAGGCAAAAGACGTCTCATTGCAAACTCAACTGAGATACGCCACAGAAGCAACGATTGATTTCAGTTTCGAAGAGGAAAACCACGATAACCATACATGTAATAGCACTACGTAATTTGGGAATAAGATAAAGGACTACCACTGAATTACGTCAACCGTGTAAGGCTCATGATGTAAATAATAAAAACAAGAAGAGAACATCACAAACGAGAGATTCAGCTGGGTAGCAGATGAGTATCCCATCAAAACCAAATTGGTATGCGGATGAGTTTATAAGTTGAAAAAAGCAATTAATGTAAACAACGTAGTACATTAAGTTAGTCCCAGCTTGCAAGGGAACGAAGTATCACCCGACATGGGGATCAGTGAAGTTTCAATCACTTCTAGTTGTCAGTGCTCTCTCCATCGCCTTGAGCACTTGCGTGCAAACCACAGTTTCAAAGTTATATTTGAGTGATTCAGTAAGTGAACAGGAAGGTTCACTAACCTACAAGACCGGTACACAGTAAGGGAATAAACGCCTGCACATTCTGCAAGCGTTCACTAGTAACTGGAAAAAGGCAATACAAACCTACCGGAGACTGTGGGGTCTTTGTAGTAGAACGCGAGGTTGTTGATGGCGTGGACGTATATGCTGGGCGTCTCTTCTTCTTTCGAGATTTCGGCACAGCCGCAGGAGTGTAATATGCACATGATGGCTCTTCGTCTACCTTCAAGCCCGAATGGAAGTCATTTTGGCTCCAGCTCATTTGACTAGCACATGAGATTGTCACGTGACTGAACGCTCAGAAGGATGAAATAGGAAAGTGCCCTGTGAAGTAGGGATAATAATGGTAAGGTTGGCGTTGAACCACATTCAAGCTCCATTCAACTAACAAATGTCCTCAAAGACATTCAATGTTCAAAGTGGAGTTGGGGACATTAGGCGTTGCCAAGATCATAGTGAAAATGGCCGTGTCTGCCGATCATATATTCACACCGCTATATACAAACCCGACGGGACTCTGTAGAAAGGTTTACTTAAACAAAATTCCAAATTGGTGTTCCGTGAAAGCAACAGTACACAGGAGGGCGACAAACTCTGCATACACACCAGTTCCAATGTGAAGTTCGATGACATGATGCGCAACTCCAGCCGGTCCAACATAGAAATTGCGGGTACCTTCAGATACATCTTCCAAAATACGGTTGATTCCTAATCATGAGTCTGTTTAATTCGTCAATGACGTGGAGGAACTCTGTTTGTATGGATAGTAGTATGTATCCCATGGAACCATAATAAACAAATTATCGGAGTTTAGCAAAAATATATTTGGAAGATGAGTAAGGTTGAATTTAGAACTTTGTAGATAAAGGTAAACAAAACAAGTAACACGTCCATTCCAGAAGATCGTCCACAAAGGCAAAGACCCCAGGAATAAGCTTCGTCTCACTGAGAAGACCATATTCAGATTTTGTGTAGCTCAACAGTATGGTATCTACATCCGTGTGAGCAAACACTGTCATTTACTCCTTTTATCACATGTTTGATCTTGAAAACGTCCGCAAACGCGTACACAAACTCGGTTGCTTTTGATAAAGATTGCACGGAAGAGCTGAATAACATTTCTGTTACGTAACATCCCTCAGTTATGTAAATAGGAGTTATAGAGCGGACGTAGAGTCTTTCCAGGACGTGGTAGACTACCAACAAGCAGAGATTTAGGACCCATGGAATGACCAATACGTACCTTTTGTACCTTGACAACCGAATGCCGCTGTCATCTGGATTAATTACGAAAACAAATGTCCGTTTTATGGGATCCTCGTATTAACATACATATTGACTATAACTCAGGCCTGGAGGACGACCGAGATGGCGAAAAACCTCCACGCTATTCGCAAATTCCAGTCCCTATAAAAACAACGCATGTCTTAAGAACCCGACAGGACAGTTTTCATCAAAAACGAAATATGAGTCTGGATGAATCGTAGAGAATATGAGTACGAAATAATCAACTAATTAGTCACAGGACCAGAGTCCCTTAGTGATAAAAGGTTACAACGACCTTAAACAATCATTCTTGTGTTAGAACAGTGTGGGACCGAACCTAATTTATAACAACTGTTGTGGTTCCGTTGGGTGTCAGAATCGAATAAACCTTCTAGGTTATGTGTACCACTGAAAATACACAACACAGGATAGCTTCCTATGCCGGGTTGTGGATTACACTGGTTATTATAAGTTAGGATTATTCAAATGCCTCTGAGTAATATCAAGGTCAATTCCACAGAACTTGATGAGGACCGCACCAAGTGTGTCTATACTATTGCATCGGGAAGTGTTACTTTGGGTAGACTAGTAGGTACAGAAACCTTCGAATCAACAAGCCTAGACTTCTTGGACCGATATAGGAAATACCAGTTCATTAAACGAGCTAGAGTGAGACACAACGAACGTCCTCTATAGAGTCGCTGAGACTCACTATCATACAACCGCGCACTAGCTTGCGAAAAAGCTGACCAGTTTGGAGGACAGATCGACCGTCACCCGATTTTCAATAGGTCGGCACTCTAAGCGGATACACACAGAGGTACTGCACCGAACATGTGCTTATTCGCACGACAGCTTCAAGCGTCTGGCGATGTCGAGTTGGGCACAAACCACCACATGAAGTTAGATAAAGCAGGACAGGCCTCATGTAACCCAATAGCTCTATTCAAAATTTCAAGGGGTGCTAACCTTACAAATAACGTAACACACATATAGCCGACACCTTGCAGTTTAAACCAGCGCAGTTTATGGGACAGCACAGAGTATTTCGTCCCCGTGATGCGTTGTTCCGTCATCCGTTTTCTTCTGGGGTTGAACAGTCCAGCAGTTTCAGCTAGCATATTCACCCTGGATTCATTCATATCGCCACCAAGAGGATATTTCTGTTTGCGACTTTACCCGGCAAAAAATATTACCTCTGCATTTGGTAACGTATTGGGAACAGGTGCGGGCTGTTTTACAACACGTCTTACGAAAATCAGTCTTACAGATCCCACTCACTTTTCCTGTTAAGACTTCCTGGCATTTTTCATAAGACGCCTCGAAAGAAATTCGGAAAAGTATGAACGTGATTTAATATCAGGTTGGAGCGCCCCGATAGATATCAAACCTCACACGAAACCGGAATGGTTACGGACCCCACAATACACTATAAATTGACATGGATTCACCTTTAGGTTTCTACAGAGATAATTTAATATCTACGTTGGGTCGTCTAGAGAATTTTACCGAGACATCTCACAAAACAGTGTAGCAACTATTAGGTTGGCTTTCATTCAAATCAACGCAAACTTACTACTTATTTTGGCTTATGAATACAGCTCTTACTCAGATGTAACAGTGTGGCAAACGGCGGTACACAGTGCTTCTGTACGAAAAGTTCAATGACTACCCCAGTTATTTCCCCACTTATGCATAAATTTCAGCTGTGCGATATTTTCGGAGACTACAATGGGGAACGAATGGCCATAAAGTGCACATGGTTAACACCAAGAGTTGTTTACCAGGCGGAAGGAACTACCACTTAAACATCTCTAGAAAAAGTATGGATAAATTTAGGTCCCTTTGTATCCCAATGTCCATCGTAAATCTGATTCTGTACTAGGAAAGTATACACCTGTCCGTTAGGATACAATTCGAATTCGTTAACACTTTATTCATGACTCTGTATGATTCGGAAGAAAGCCTAAGATGCAACCACGTTTCATCAATATTGAGTGCACTGCATGCCCGGTTGGAAACATTCCGAACGTTGACATCACCTCGGTTTGCAAATAAGAACTTTACTCTTGACAGAGAACAGTCTACCTAAATGAACTAACCCCCAAGAAACCGTAATAATGAACGACATCTAAAAATGGGGTGTTTCAAACCCAGTGTCCGATTCCATTAGATCCCCAAAAACTACAACGAATACCACAATTTTCAGGATACCAGAAGGTAAAAAGAACCGTTTTGCTAAAGGATCATAGTTTCCAGATATAGAAGGTGCATCAGGTTATCTTCTCAGCACAACTTGCAGCTACATGGTATGAGGTAATAAAAAGGTCCGGATCTGAATCCTATTTAAAATCCCCAGGGCGTCAGTCGGGCTATTTTTATTGCACAGTTATTAACCCACAGAACAAATTAAAATGGCCTGTCAAACTGTGTACCTTTCTTGTGGTTTCACGCTCTCATGTGGTAATAAAGCTTATCAGCCGGAGGGACGAATGATATGTTCTGTGTTAATTCTGAGAAATAGCATATCTTGTTCTGATTGTGTTAGGCGGAATTCCACACGGATCCCATTTTACCGCTCGCAGTCAGCTGCTGCTACGGCCGAGAAGCCTATTCCGCGCAAGATTTGCCAAAATTTCGGGACGCTTGCCGGTCCGGCATCAAGCCGAGATCTGATTGGTCGAAAATCTGGACCCAACAGCCAATCATGACCCAGTATTGGTCGAAGGCCGGTCGCCAATGGCGCATCCAGAAGGTCTCAGAAGTTCCAGATAGTTGTCGCCGCTTACGCTATATATATGAAGCGCTGTACAAGTGTTCTTGACTTCGTTTTGGGCGTTAATATACCTTGTGCACCTTTGATGGTTGTTTCGACGTGAACGCTAGCTTGGGAGGCTCAAACCGAGAACTAAGCTGAGGAAAATACCATTATTACAGGTTGTGAGCAATCCAGCGAGCGCACTTTACCAGCCTTTTAGACAGGTGTCGGACAGTCAACTTTTGTACATTTTCATTTTACAGCCCAGTCCTTCGGTGTACTCATGTTGCCTACAAATTCTGTCTCTTTCACTTGTTCAGCTGCCTAAGGAGTTCCTACAGAATACCCCTATAATCTTATTACGGTCTGACAGAAGTCTTAGTGTCGTGAAAAAAACCTGAAGAAGATTGGTATGGATTTGACATATCCTAGCCCATGAGGCAAAATTCGAGGCGTGGCACAGACCGTCTAGGACATCTGAACTTCGCACTGAGTCACTTTTAGACTCCCGTTGGGAGGCTTTAAGGCCCGAACAACTTACGGATATTATCGAGATGTCCTATTAAAAATATGAAGATGTTTTGACATGAATAAAATACTGTTATCGCATATATTACATATAATCACGTGTCCAGCCATAAGCCTTGAACAAAAGAATGTGATCTCATTAGTCAGTGCCGATGAAAAGATAACAGGATTGTCAAAACTCGCAAGCGCTCATCTCCGGCAGGTTAATGCAGAAATGGATGATGATAAGGCATCAGACCGAGAACGAAATATCAAAATATTGCTGGAGATAGCTATGGATTGAAGGCAACGGTCAGTTCCAATGTTCAGTATACTTGCACGTCTGGATGTATATCGCCGTGGACTGAAGGCACCTGTCTACATGGCCCTAAACGTCACATTTTAGCTGGTCTCACAAACATGAATAGTCTCATCTTAGAGGAGAGTTTCCTATCGCACTGCATGACTGTGTCCTGGAAACGATACAATCTACGACCATGTTCCCGTCAGATGAAGCACAGGTGAGTAACAGCCGCTCGTTTCGTCCTAATTTCACTGAATACAGCGGTGTTACTGGATATGGGTAGTTCAGGTAAGCTGGTTGGCTACTAGTTTGCTCCCAGAGATTCGCAAGTGGATTACAAACGTTTAGTCGCCAATCGGGATTATATGGTCAGTGTTCCGGGGGCGGAACACAACCAACCTTCCAATGTTTATAGCTAACTGCCTCGGAATACTGACGACTTACCATACTTTTGAAGCAAACAAACGCTAGAATAATGGATGACACCAATACTGGCCTGACTGGGCCAACCCGTACCCCTCTCGAAGTCTTCTCAAGAGATTCGATAAGAATTTTGAACCTGCAGAGTAAGGCATATTCACTGCCCTCTCGTTGCAATTCATCCATTAAAAAGAAGGGCAAAAGCAGCTGTCCAACGGTTAAACCGAGCTGACACAGTACCGTTATCTATCTAGACGGGGTGGCCAAGACCTAAGTTCAAGTTGCCAAAGGACGATGTCCGGAGTTACTATAGATGACACTGACGATCTCAGGAAACAGAAATACACTGGACTCTCAGGACGTCTGAACTCATCCGAAAGGTGTGCAAACTGTAACAGCCACACGACACCCAGTGCGACAATTCAGTATTGTGAATCTGCACGTCAATCCTGAGCTTTACAGGCAGTTCCTTATCTAAAGCCTATGTGGCTCTTTTTCGGAGCAATACGCTCACTGAGGCTACATTGACACTCATACGAGGCCTACAACTGAGGATAACACATTCCGTCAAACGCCGAGAGAGAGATATATATAGGGAGAGTCTAGAACCAAGCACATCCGCTGTTTATATAAGTCAATCCAGAAAAGACAGATTTGGTGTAAGTAAAGGAGCTGATCATTTTAGGAGCTTTTCAGTGGGAACTTACTACCGAAAGTGAGAAGCCTATTGTTAGGACGCGTCCAGACTGATACGTACATGTGCAGAGAACGACGTGTCACAAAGGTCATCCTCGGTCACCACACGATCCGGATAGCAGGTGCGTGAGCGGAGCTCACGAAACACGGAGTAGCAACAGCAGAGTGGGTATGAAATTGGTGAAGACAGGAAAGTCGCCGTTGGTTGGACAAGAACGAAAAAGCAAGTGATCATATTTGGCCAACCAGCCATCCTATATACTTACACACTAGCTCTGGATGTGGGACTGAGAGTACAGCCGTGTTTTTGGTCTTCAGTTTTCTCCTTATCGCGTAATTTGCCAGGCCCAATTCAGGCGTAATTGATAGGCATCCTCAAGATACAACACATGTCTACTTCCATGCTGAGGATAAATGACAAAATTGGAGGCATCATGAAAAACACCGCTTGCCAATGTGGGAGCGTCTAAACGAGCCTCTGAAGTCTCTACAAACGACACCGGCTGCACACGCTCATGGCCCACACCGTCGGGATATCCGAGGCCCGCTGCCCAGGATTCCTAGAAAAGAAGCGCAGTAAGTCAACAATGAAAGAGATGGGACTATTGCCCACTTTTCCTCCTTATCAAGTTAGCTCGTTTCAGACTATCACATATCAGCTACCCGGCCCACCAGGTTGGTGTCGCATCAACAGTGGGTATCTGCCGACATACCTATGGCCAGACTGAGCACTTCTGGGTTCAGTTTAATTGACCCCCGATACCCATTAAGCCGGCTCAGGTACACCACCAGAGGTTGATCAAACAGCAACATATCATGGCCGGAGTTTATGCCAACTCTTATAGTCGGCTCAAAATACACTCTCCCAATACTACCTCTGATGCGGTCGTGTGACAGAAGTTGACGTAGCACTCGTTTTCGGAAAAGTTTGGTAACAATCGGTAGATTTATTGTTACCAAACTTTTCCGAAAACGATGATTACTCAATCGGTTTCAAGCGTTTTTCACCTGGTTGACGTAGCACTGTTCTAAAACGTAGTTCATCAGGATTGTCATCTCTCTAACCTGAATAAATCTGGTTGAACGTTTAAAATACTGCGGTTATAAAGCAGATGAATCTTATTCGTTCTCCGTACGCATCCGTCCTACTAAGTTTTTAATTGGTCATTTATTGAGGGGTGCGCGCGTGCTGTGTTATGGAGGTTGACCACCCTTTATTAATCAAACAGCAAAATTCACATTACTCAGAAAACCGATCACACGACAACTTATAGGGGGATCGTATCTCAGTGAAGTAAATCGATAATGAAAACGTCAAACATTTTTAGGAGTGTTGTTACACAACCGATCATTAAAGAACATCGTGTAGGACTGGTGGCGATGGAGAGCCTATAACAAGTTGCAAGGCAACACGATCAAACAATAACTATGGGAATCCGGTTCAAAGCCTGCTGACTAGTCACTTCAGTAGTTCACAGTGTACAACTGAAAGTCAACGTAAGCCGAAGGCATCCATCCAGCAAGTTTCATTTGTTTTATTCAGCACTGCAGATAAATAAATGGAGCTCTGTAAACAAACAATGGCCGCCTAGCAGAAACAACTAACGAACCAATCAGGAGCCGGACGATCGCACGCATGCGAACTCGAATAGGTAATGCAGGGTGAGAAACGGCGTTCGGCGAGATCATTCGTACACTAATAAAGAGGCAGTGATTTTGTTTAATACAGTGAAGGTTTACAGAAGTGAACCAAATCCTTTTTTTATCGATTACAGGGGTCAAGACATACTGCACCTTGATTGAAAATAACGAGATCGGAGTCTACATTCAACTGACTGGTAAGTGCATCCAAAAGCAATAAGATATCGACTGCATCTGATTGCGAATCTAAAAACCAAGAGTCCGTCATAGCTCCAGGTAAAACAGCGCCACTCATAAAATTTCAACCCAAAGCGCACATGAAAAATTCCGACTCCTTGGCACACTTACGGAGTAGAATAACCAGATTATTGTGGAACCATAAATCCCATGTCGAACACCAAGAGACAGCGGATAATCTAGTTTGACTAGGCATTGGTAAAATTAACCGCTTTTCTTTCTCGCTATTTCTAGTGATTATCGTTCTCAAAGCAAAGATACCATGCCTAATAGACAATGAGTGGATAAATGGTTCCCACTGGATTCACGAACCAATACCAACTAAGTTTTGAACAGAAAGCTCACACCAAACTGCATCGCATGTTGAGGATAGAACGATCGCGTAAAAGGAGTGGAGCAGACAGAAACAGTGCATTTTTACACAGCAAATCACAGAACCCAAGCACTATTGTGCCAGGCTCAACAGTTTCAAATGTGTCCGGATCAAATTGGTCAGATAAGTGACCATCAGAAGGTCCTTGTAACTCGAATTGATCAAAGCGTCTAAATGTGCCGGGTCCAACTTCGGTATAGATAAGATCAACTGGGTGATGGCACGTCCGATCGTAGGGTCTGCTGATCGTTTCCCGTTCAACACATCATCGACGTATGTGATTACTTGTTCCAGCATTGAAATAACGTTTTGAGACAAGTGAAATAGATGTAGCATGTCATCCCCAAGCTGTGAAAGACAGAAAACCGGGGCAAACGTGTAAGCAGGAAAGTAGGTCGAAGGTTTCCGAACACAAAAGTACGAAGAAAAAGCGCTTAATAGAGTTAAACAGTCACTTGCAAATTAAAACCGTACAGTGAATAGTCCGAGAGTTTTAATGGACCTTACAAGAACTGTTGTGCCAGTGACTGAGCAATGAGGCTTGGTCCGTGCAACAAATCTAGTTACAGAATAGCACAAATGAGAAATTTAGTTGTCTCTTGTTAGAACCCTCCAAATTTGAAAATGACTTTTTAAATCCACATGTCCAATTTGGTTACCAAGCATGAAATAAGAATGGGAATTCGAGGTATATGCCTCATTTATGAGCCACAAAGAGTGGGAGCGAGCTGTCCAAGCACTGACAACAAAAACGCCTGTTTCCTCTAACAAAAAATAGAAGAAATATGTACAGTAGAAAATACCAGCCAACGATAAATTTCCGGACTACCACTGACCGATTTCCCTGCGGACATCGGTGGACAGCTGCGATAAGTGTTCACTATTGAAAATGTTCCGCGTGAAGTTGGCTACAGGATTTGGATTGATATCCTTCACTTTCAACAGTGTATGGAGGTGCACCTAAACCCGTAAAGTAAAGACGCCCTTTACATTGCTAAAACCTAAGTGTGAATATTCGATTCTAGTTCCGCTCAAAAGCACCAGTGTTGTTACGAGAAACACAGTAACAACCTTTTTTGGAAGAATCACTCAAAGGAACATGTTTGTATCCTCCTTATTGTGGGGTGTACCACACTGTTTGTAACAGTTCGGGGACAAAATACGGATGTGTCCATTAGTAGCCTTTGACCTTAAATCGGATTGTGGAAAGGAATAGTTTGAGGAGGAGGATTTTGTAAATGCGGAAAAGCGACTACCACAAATCCACATCGACCGCAAACACAGCCGGTCGTAGGAAGCTTCAAATTAACATCTAACCATACGCAGTTCCAAGCTGCACCCCA
>SJOL01002088.1:6082-25052 GCA_004794785.1 Opisthorchis felineus | reverse complement strand
TATATATATATATATATATTCACGAGTTTGATACAACCCACAAATTTGTATGTCACAATGCAATGAAGGGATCAATCTGCAGAAGGTCACAACAAGTAGGCCACCTGCACCGATTCTGAAAGATTTCAGATTTCATCCACAGCCAGATGCAATCGTCTGCTATAGACGAATATCAAGGAAGTCTAGATGAATCAACCAAAACTCACCGGTCATTAGCTGTTTTCATGGACGTACGTCATTTCGTTCTTTGATTTCCCACTTATCGTCCCATTGCCCAGTGGGCGCGAGCGGGAATCGACATTCTCAGGAAGTATCCGCCAGCGTAGTTGGTGCCTCATCAAAAACAAATTAAGATGATGAGAAAGCCGTCCGCTTCCAAAACTCGCTGACGGACCGCTTTAATCCGACGTTTCGAAAACAGCGTTGCTCAAGATTTTGATGCATTCTAGACAAGGGGATCAAGTTTCGCATCTGTGTAGTCATCAACCTCATCGATAGCATAACACCAGTATTCAACACTGATGCCTCGCTGGAGTACAACCACGATTTACCTGAAAGCCTTATTTTGAAGAATAGAAGCGGACGGGGAAGGGACTTAGTGCCAGCTTACTACAATCATTCCGAGGTGCCTACACCTCCAGACACTCATTCACGCAATCTGGATAGAAACTGACAACAAGAACGCCACTGACATCAGTTGGCAGCCATATCTTGCTTTGACGCCAAAGGTGTCTCAAATTAGCAAACGCGACCCGAGCCTTGCAGATTCGTGCATTAACCTCATCTGTCACACTACATTCAGAACTAATACAACTTCCAAGATACCTGAAACGCTCCACAACTTCGAGTGTCTCTCCCTGGATTGTGGGTGGCGTGTTCAGCGAGTGCATGTCCAGGAACATGACCTTACACTTTGTGGATTCAGAGCCCATCGCAAAGGATGGCATGACTTTGGTCAGTTCATCCAGAAACACCTGCGCCTTCTCGTTTTCGAAGACGAGAACGATATCGTCTACATATTCCAGATCGACAAGGTTTTCGCCACAGGCTATTTGACCTCCGGGGTTTTGGAGACCTTCCAGTATTCGCCTCATTATCCCACCGATCACGAAATTAAATACGAATGGAGTGTGCACCCCTGACGGACACCACTTTGTGTACGAAAGCTTTTGGAGAGCTCTCCGTATAGTAGGAGGGCATCTGCTGAGATGTAAACACGCTTTGAGCGCAAGACGGATGTTCGCTCCTCGCTAAGTACGCGAAAGGCATACGAAAGCTAATCGAGCCTTAATGACACGATTGCTTATTCCATCCTTGATCCCTGTGCAGCTAAAGTGTCCGGATTTGATTTTTTCCACAACTTTGGGTGCAGACGTCAGCGACGAAATCCGGTGTTAACCAATCTTATACCGTAACTGCATATTACAACGAAGAAGGGTTAAATCCAAAATGTTTCGTTGAAGTCGTCAGTTTGCATGCTGGAGCATGCTGGGCTCGAGATAGCTCGGTGGTTAAGGTGGCGGCTTACGGACCGGGAGGTCCGTGGTTCGAACCCAACCTTAGTATTTCGACTGCCCTGTCTAGGCTTGGGCAACCTGGCAGTATCCCAGCCCTGATGCCTCATTCCGTTGGCATGGAAGCTAGGCCCCGAAAGTGTGCTACAGTTGAACGATTTTTTAATTTATGCTTGGCGTCTTGCACGTTGTCAAAAGCCAGCGCTACGTTGTCCGCGTATTCTGAGTCACGAGGAGGTTCTTATAACGTACGCGGGGATAACATTGAGTGTATTTTCCGTAATGGAATAGAATAAAAACGAAGAAGTCGATCAATCTTGACAAACCCCGATTGGGATAGCAAATAGGGACTGAAGAGCGCCGTAGGCACAGACTTCCCATAAGTGTCGACACAAGACGTCAATGAATTTGTCCGTCAGAGAATACATTTCTGCCGACATGATAGGCATCTTTTACGTAAAGTTAGAACAAGCGACCGATGCATCCCTGGTTCCAGCCTATTTTTCATGGACACTGTTCGCCAGTAAAATGGTCGGCCAAGAAGTATGGCAGCTAAAAGTTTCGAATCAGCATTGATGGAAAGAATACCGCGGCTGTTGTTTCGTTTCCCTATACAGAGGGGTGTTAGGTGCTTCTTCAAAGGTCTATACATTTCCCAAAAGGACTCCATGTCAGTATACCTGCGTCGGGTCCTATCTTTAAATAACGCTAATGATCGCTTACCTAGACCCGGGGTCTGTTTCTTTCTGAATGGCTAATCTCACTGGTGATCCGATTTAGTAGCAGAATCTGTAGAATGGGCCAGTTTGTACAAGCAAGGAGTCAGGACGCGGTTGTGTGGACATCACACCAGTTGAACGGTTATGGGAAACATTTCGTCCGTCGTTCAATGCACCTAGACAGTCTAGTTATTAAGTAGCCTGGAGGAAATCCGAAGATAGCTGGAAATTAACAGACTTCAAAACCATCGGAGATGCGTTATTGAAGAAGTTGAGACGACCGACAAGCCGCAGGAACGTCTCCGAGTGTCGCCGCTGAACATCTCAATGTAGCAAATTTTCAGCAGTTTGCCTTATTGCACCCCCACAACAGGAAAACGAAGCAGAAATAAAAATATCATAAATAGTTTGCAGAAGCGGGTGTAAAAACAGTACAGTGCGTTCCGTTTTACATCCGAACCGAAGGTATTAAGTGGTAGGGCTTATGTGTACGGCTGGTCGCATTATTTACACCGACTTTTGTGTGCAGACGTGAACAAGGTAGCGCGGTGGGTAAAAGTGCTCCCTATGCTTTAGCCATATGTTTGGGTCTCTTCTAGAGAGCACTATACCACTGAATACCCTTCCAAGAGGACACCATTGAAAAAGAACTAGGTAACGGCCATTTATAACAAAAGTTTGCCTTTCGCTAACCCATGCGACAATTAACGGGAACTACAAGCGGATGCTGCCATGGCCGTTGGGGTCAAACTTCACTGCATGCATGGGAAGCAAACTTCTACAACGAAACGTTGAAGGCTGAAAGATGGGAGTGTGAACAAAATTCGGATGGTAGCCTAACAGCAAAGAAGAGTCACGAAGTTCACTGTGATAAGGCGTTTGCCTCTGGAGTAATTACTTCCCAGGAGGGAGCTTTTTCTGGCTCCTCAAAGCACGTAATGCGTTTTAGAAACATGGAGAAACCACCTCTCACTCGATCTGCAGCCCACTTTTCGAGACATTTCGGTCGAAAGCTTTCTCAGAAGAGACTTAAAGAGCAGTCGTCTTGTTCTTCTGCAGGCACTGCACCCCCTTGGCCGAAAGATGCTTTTTCATGGGCGTTTTTTTGGCGACCGAAACCGAATGGTTGTTCTGTGGGTGAGCGCACTACATACATGCATACTGCGTCCACATGCACTATACGCGAGGTTTAGATATAAGACAGTGGGCTATATTCAATATCATATTTCTCTCTATCTCATCCAGATTTGCCCAGTATCTGACGATCCTCGACATGATCAGAAGTGAAATCCTTAAACATATTCAACTTCATGGAATTATTTAATAATATGAACGATAACCACAGGCGCTACCCCTTTGGTGAGCTCTTGTGGCTACTACAGCTGTAGCGATTCCTCGTCTTCAACGGACGGGCTAAATTTGACCGCTTCTATATTCTACACTTGTATGTCGAGTACAACTGAATCGCTGGGCATCCACATAAAACAGTATCAAGTGCTGTCTTTGCACAATATTATTTTCTTTTTCGTACCTGCTTTTGACATCTCCCTTTTGAACACGGACCATCTTTCAGGAGAGGCCACTTTTGGATGACCGCTTCGGCGGAATACAACTGTGATCTCACCTAGAAGTAGAATTCGGTAAAAAACAAGCCCGGCGCGGATATTTTGTTGGTAAACTCCTATAACATAAGAATCTGGAGATGTACTCTTATTGTCAAATTACTAACATGCTGCGGGTGTTCTGAAGTATTAACAATTTTAAACAATACGTAGTATAAGCTATCTAGCTATAATGAGGTAACATTCTATACAAAATGCCTAGAAGGCTAAAAATTCCTTCACCTATTAAACCTTAGAGCTTCGATACTGCCAAACTATCGCTAGTGTGCCGTCGAACGTCTTACACACTTACTCACACCCCGCTCATCATCCTCATCACTGACGGCAACACCAGAGGAAAACACTGGAGTTTTACTATCATTCAAGGAGACAACCCACAGAATACAAATACTCCGTTTGAACTAGTAATTGGCACAACCCGGATGCAACTTTGTCGACCACCACTGTATTGAGTTCCTGAGCTGCGACTGTACGCGGTTCAACTAGCTGACTCACTTCCTTGCCATTTGTAGAGCTACAAAAACCCACATATCAAGTCCCATTTTTTAAATTCACGGAGGTAAACAAAATGGGTGATTTGGATCCGCCCAACTGCGACTACCAATAAAACGGACGACTTGCATACAAAGCAACTGTGGCCATAATTGTACTTTCCGCTTCCGCGCTCATACCCTGAAAATTCCCCGTAAAGCGTAGAGGCCAAAAACATTTTGAAAGAAAGTAGGGGAAGAAAATAAGCATCATTAGTAGTGTTCTCAAAAAGAAAAATCCACATTATGAACGGGCTTTCGACGAGAGAAGTCGCCACTTAAAGAGCCATCGAACTGAACTGCGTGACTGAAGTGCAGTAACGGTAAATCTCGTTTCAGTGCAAGGTAAGAATAAGGCTAGATGGCTACCTATAGTGTAACTACTAATTAGAAGGTCTCGACTTCGAATACCTACAGATTCGTGAGAGGCATGCTGTTAGTTTGCAGGGGCGGTCTTTCACCATACTACTTATCTCTCCTTGAGTGATGACGAAAGCTCTGGAAGAGAACTGCCAATATTAGCAAAGCATTCAACCACCAACAGATCGACCTTACTTTCAGGGTGAAACCTTGACTAAAACTCCAAAATCTCAGCAACTCCAAATTGAAGATGTGTCTCAGTATGAGAAATAAAATTCTGCCAAAGTTTGGGGAACTGGACGGATAACGTATTTGATTCACTCGACGAATGAGGATTGTTTGAGTAACAGTTCCCAATTCGGAATTAAAGCAGCGATGGTGTCACTCACCTTTCAGCAGTAGAAATCCTATTCAGTTAGTTCATAAAAAACGTCGCGGACATTACTTGCAGTGGTATCAAGTAAAAAAAACTTGCAAACGCATCAGCGGGATGTTCATTACAAAATTTTTAACTGTGAATCAACGTTAACGTCCAACACCAACGTGCCTGCTAGTAGCGATGACGTGCGAATATGATAATGTAATTAAACACATTCTGTGGGAGAATTCTCAGAATTTGTGCAGTGCAAGAAAGGATTAATAGATCGTTGACAGCGGAACACTGAGCGCGTAAAAAAATTGAGTGGCAATGGAAAATTGGTCGAAATCAGAATCCGATTTTGGAAACTGGACTAACAGATGCAATGATTGCGTCAGAATGTCGAAGAAAAAATATCAATCGGAAAGAGCACATAAAAAAGTGAATATAAAAATTAGGGATTTGTTCGGGCAGGAGCGATAGTGAAAAAGGCAGTGGCATGCGCGCTGTGAGGGAGTAGGTAGAAACATCAATACCAAAACATAAAAGTTCGCAAAGAATAACCTGAGTAAACGTTATCATAGTAATTAGGAGGTAGCGAAAGAAAGAGACGCAAACAGGTGATCTATCGCTCACGTTTACGGATCTGAACAAGATAACGTAGGCGGCATTGGGACTCATCGTAAATGATATACTTATTTCTGCAAAACCACGTTTTTGGGTAGGCCTTTTCTTCGGAACAAAGTACTTGAACTGGAACACCATCAAATAAAAGCTCCTTCTCAGGCACGGGTTCTACCGACAAAAAATATGGAAAGATTAATTGATGAGTGATGTAACTTTGCCGAAAATAACGTGAAATGCAGTCGATTTAACTACCAAGACAATTGATTCTTTCTTGAGGTGAAGTAGGTACTCGACGGACAGAATAGGTTGAGCATTAATTCAATCACGGAGAGGCCTACACTGTTCCGTGCAGTTTCCACAAGTAATGACTTTATCAAGATGTATCCATCCGGGTAGCCGCATACCTTCAGTAGTTACCGGAGACCTAATGCGCTCATTATCGACTATAACGATGCACGATAGTTTTACGCATCCTGTGTGGATATCTAGCAAGGTCATTACCACCTCATATTGAAGATAACGAAATGGACAAATTCTAACTGGTCTTGCGGGCGCGGCCACAATTTAAATTGGCTCCTATTTTTGTACTACCTTATTGTACGTGGCTAACTAACAATCAAAATCAAACAGCATTAGGTATTCATTCCAGTGATGCTGCGCTGAACACGGATGGAAATGAAATCATTCAAACCAGGTTTCAACGAACCAACATTTGATAGATAGTAAAACGAGCAAAAATGCAGGAGCAAAGGAAAATAAAACAATAACTCATTTCTACTGTTATGACCTCTACATGTGTTAACATGGGTCAAACGATCAATTCCGTGCGATGTAACGCACGCACTCTCCGCGTAGGACATCTCATTGTGGAAGTGTTGTATCGTGGGTGGCCGTCAACTGGTTACGCCTGAATTGAGCCTGCCAGACTATGCGATAAGGAGTAGACAGAGAACCCGGGACACGGCTGTATTGTCAGGACAAACATACAGACCTTCTGCATAAATATATAGGATGACGAAAGGGCCAAATATGGTCGTTCACTTGTTCGTTCTGTCCAGCCAATGGCGACGTTCCTGCCGTGAACAAATTCAAACCCACTCCACTGGTTGCATGCTGCTAAGCCGTGTTTGGTAAGCCCCGCCAATGCACCTGCTATCCGGAACGTGAGGGACCGATGGTGACCTTGGGGACGCTTCGCTCTCTGCACATGTACTTTTTTCATGTCTGGACGCGTCCCGACAGGAAGGTTCGAAGCCAACTGCTGACAGATGTCCTCACACTCTGCAAAAGAGCAGTTCAACGCGACCACGATATTATCATTGATAATGATGCGTAGACCTCCGTCAGTGAAACAATGGATGTCATAAATCGTTACAATTTGTGAAAACCCCCTTTCCATGATCTCCCACTCAGTCGTTACCGGTGCCTGGGCAACTGAGAACTATCACTCTCCCCTTATTCACCTTCCCTCACCTGCAGTTTCTCGCAGCCATTCTTTTTTACTGCTCACACGAGGGGAACACAATGCAAGAGAAAACCAGTAGATGGATGACCTCCGTAAAGACAAATTTGGAACAAGAAACACAAGGAAAGGATACCGGGACAAAGAGAGAGCGCACAGAAGCCACACAGTTGCGAAGGTTTGGACAAGTAAGGCCTAAAATGAGGCTTGAAAAACTGAAGATTGGAAAGCGGAGGGATGCAGTTCAGTGGGTCTTCAAAAAGAACAGGAGGATAATAACTCCATGCAGTAAGACAACCTGAGTAACTGGAAGTGAGCAGGAGTGACTTTGGAAGCAGAACCTTAGGAGCCGCGTTCTGAAAACTCGTAATTGATGTAATAGGGATAGAACAAAAAGATCCTATTTCCCGAAGGTGAGATACGTAAGCAAGTCAAATTTCAGCAAAGAGGAGGTAATTATAATTTATAATTGGACTTGGTTGGGAAACCAACAGTCAAACGACGAGACCCACTCCAGAAGGGACAACAGTATTCTATGGTTGAGCGAGTGTGAGTATTTTAAATAAATAGCAGTTGGGACGGGGATAATTGCTTTTTGGAGCCGGAGAGACATGAGAGTGGAGTCTATCGTGAGAGAAGGATTGGGTGTGTATGATGAACAACACTCGAGAATGCTCACAATGCCAGCATTCAACGTGCACAATATCGTCACAAATCTGAAGATAGACACATCGTTGGGGTAGGTAAGAGGCGGATGCGTGCAGAGTAGCATCGTCTGCCAAGGCTCGGTTGCAATCAGGTTAGTAAATAGATCGTTAAAATGAATAAAATGGTTGGGGATAATACGGGAGGAACTTCCGCCTTAAGAGTGTGAACCCAAGAAACAAAACCAAATGGAAGAGAAAGGGTTGCGTATAACGGACGCTGTCAATACCTTGAAACCTGTGCTTGACAACAATCTTCTCAGTAGTTCCAGCCGAAAAAACATTCCCAACCGAGCTTAATTGCAACCTTCCTCAACCGTGGTCGGTCTTTGCAACTGTTCCCCAATTACAGAGCCTGACGGCTGAGCACTCATTTGGTGAATTCCTGGGCTGCATCAGGATTAACTGCGACTCACTCGTTCAAGAGCGTCTGATGAGCTTGTTCTTTTCAACAAGACGTTCTCGAATGAATTAAACGACTTCACATGCAGCATTATTAATAACAATAATAAATAAACATAAGGTTGTCACTAGTTACTCGGTAACTTACTCATTACCTCACTTAGTAAAATGCATCTAGTTGGTCAGTGTTGTACAGAAAGACTTTGCGTTCAGCTGTAGCACTCTTTCGGTGCCTAACTGCCATGCCACCAGAAGGGAGCACGAGGGCTGCGATAATGCCAGGTTGCCCAAGCCTAAACAGGGGAAGTCGAGAAGCATAGGTCGGGTTCGAACCATGGACCTCCCAGTCAGTAAATTCGCGTTCTAACCACTTTTCAAACATTTTGGTTTTAGTACGTAGAACTCCGTTCTCTAGCGATACAGTCAAAGGTGGTTGCTGCTAAGCATAAGACAACATCCTCGAAAACAGGTTACCCTTGGATGACTCAGAGTTGTTCCACAAAAAGTTTGAACTACACTCAACAAAAGGCCAGGAAAATACTGACCCCAAAGATCACACAGGGCTCGGTTTTGAGAAACTGTTCAGGAAGCCTTTTTCGAGAGAGATAAGGTGTAAATCGGATAAGAAATAAAAACACAGAAACAAGATGTACAGAACATACCACGCCTATTCATTCCCAGAATAACAACACTGTCGAATCCAACGGGTGGTTGCGGAGTAGACAAGTCGGTATAACATGCATGATGTTCCTTGCCCATGGCAACTTGGGCCAAAAAAATCCAACAATTCCTGTCCATGTCTCTCATTTTTACACAAATGAAAAAAGTTTAATCAAAAGCAGTAGACTCCCTCAAAAGATAATAATTTAAAGGCGTTTTGAATACTTCATGCAAGACCTTACTGGTCTTTCTCGGGCTCGTATTGTCTTGCTCCGGCCGATTATTATGCCTTTAGGAAATGCGTTGTGACAAACCAAATTTCAGCGCTGAAGGGTGAGTACTTCGTTATATTACATCAAAGATGCCCATTGTGAAGAGAAAGGACCAAGACGACTGTGGTCGCCAAGCTGAGTATGAAAAGACATCATAAACTCGGTGAGACGATCGTGTTTGAAGTGGGCCAGGGATTACACTAAGCGGAAAGCAAGGTGTAACTTGACAGAACATTCCACACAGTACCGTTATCCGACCCACTTTCCACAATGGGATCTGCGAGACCAAGTTAGGGTTTGACTGGTAATCCAGTACACTAAGGCTGCCCATCGATGACGACGATATTCGTACTCTCAATTTCTACCCAGATTGTCAGACTGAACGTTTCAGTTTGTTTGTAGTTTTTAAAAAAAATTTGTTCCTAGTTCCGCAACAAGGCCTTCGTCAAACTCACTGGTCCGCTTATATATTGGTGCAGCACCGATATTCATAACTCTCGTTATTCTCAGTGACCAGCACCTCGAGGGTCAGGCGCAATGCATGGTGCTGAGTAATGGGGAATTCCCAAACACCTTTCATGCATCTTTCATGGTTCATTACCCTATACACAATGAATGGAAATACGCGAACCATCCTCTGTTAGTGCGTTATACAGTACCTCGATGAAAACTGGGCTTTCATCAAGTCATATAGGAAGAACCACCAAAAAAACACTTTGGGAGGGTCAGTACCAAAATAAAAGTGTTCGTTAGTACATGCAGGCACCTCCTTAATGGGGGCTTACTCTAAGCTTATTGTGACGAGCTTAAAAAGCAGCAAATTCCTTCCAGCTATCCGGAAATTGGTGCATAGCTATTGCCAGTGTCCTTCAGTAATCAGTCTCGATCTGTTATACGATTATCCAAGAAGCAAGCAGTAACAACCTGTCCTTTAGAGGAATAAACGGATAGTTCGCGAACTGATGAGAAGTACAGCGGCAAGTCGAAGTTTGATACCGGAGATGACGAACTGGGTCAGTAATTATTTTCACGATTTGTTTACCCTGCTAGGCGAACAAACCAACGATTATCCAAACAACCTGAGTCACCGAGATTCCCCTCAAAAGCAAACCGACAGAGCAAACGGCTGGCAGTCAAATCTTGTGGTGTCTCTAGCCGAGTACGGAGAGGATCACATGAACCTCACCCTTGAAGCCGGATCGGACAGAGAATAACTGGAAATGCCGTTGCCTCCTTTATTCCCCTCCACCAAGGCATGTTTTTCCAGGCTTTTGAATCTGGCTATTCTCAACTTGGCATAGAAAAAAGCTGCTCGGAACAAGGCGCTCTTTAATACGCGGTCAAGCATTTCACATCTCTGGACGCAATTTACAAATAAAGTGCCCGGTAAATACCCGTTCCCTGAGGAACTTTCTGCAAATTCATTAGCGTCCGTCTACTCCAATAACAGTTCTGGGACATTGAAGAACTCTCCATACTGGAAAAGTGCGCCAATGCGTCAAGCTGAGGATTAAAGCAACCAGTCAAGCTGTTGCGACTTACCCCGATCGGTGTTCGAATGAACTCTGTTCTTGACCGCTATGGGTTCTACTTTGTGACTTTTGGTGGTGTGACTCCATGGGGTTTCCTGTCTCTTGGTTTGTTGACCCAATGCTCATTGTTGATTTTCAAATATCAAGCTTACAATAGAATGGAAACGGACTGTCATTTTTGGACGTTTCAGTGAGGTGCAAGGTGGATGGAGATGCCCAAACCCGCTACCTAATTAATCAGGGCCTACCATCCCGGATCCTGATTGCGAAATATCTAGATGAAGAGGAAACTTTAGTTAACCGCTCCATCATCCCTCGAATCAATCCATGAAAATCACATCCGCGACCTAGATGGAACCACATGATCTGAATGCATCGCAATAACGCGAGGATCGCCAACGGCCTGAATAACAGAATAACTCTGGAGAAGATGAGAATCGGGCAGAAATGTAAAGGACATGTAAACCCGTACGTCGCAGAGCACTTCACAAGCTCTTTGGTTCTGTTCGGAATACCGAAGTATTCCCGCCTATCTGGGAGAATTCAGTCCTATTGGCTTTCCCAAAAAGGCGACAGACAGGTTTGTGACAACTATGGGGGTATCGGCCTATTCGACATTTGCTATGATTTTACTCAATTGCTTCACAGCTAAATTACACTCACCCACGTGGCCGAATCAATGAGGTTAACGGTCTGGCAGAGGATGTTTTTCAGATATTCACTCCACAGGTTCACCTCAAGTTCCAGCAGGTTATTATAAACTGCTCAGGTAGAGTTACAACATAAATAACGTATGACGACATAACCTAATAAGAGTTTATGGTAGGAAGTGCTTCTACGTCCATTCTTCCTCACTAAAGCATTCCTCTACAAAACGAGTATGGAAAATTCGATAACGCCTCCTTGACGGATCTCGTTTCTTGTGGGAGCGGAAACTACGAGCTGGTTTAATCTAACTATTATTGGTATCATATCATATGATGCATATTCCAGTATCACCAAACAGCTTCTGTGTTCCCGATAGAATGTTGCGCCACACCCCGTAAGGAAGACATACTGTTGCACGGTAGTGGACGTGCAAGAAAGCCAATTTTGTGCCAGTCACCTGAGCCCAATCATGAAGCACGAAAAACTGCAAGTTGCCACGAACGTGCACTCTCGTATAACAACGAAAACAATGGCAACAGTCAAAAGCTCTCTCTGGCTGTATATGGGGTTATCGTACGTTTCTTCTTCCTAGTGTTCAACTTCATTACCTTCGACCTGTACTGCAATTAGGACAGACTGCAACGGAGAAAGCGCATTAGCCAAGCCAAGTCTATCCCAATATTGCGGAAGAATGTCACAAATCGTTACACTCGACCACTAAATCTGGGTAGGATTTTACCTGTGGTGTTTCTTCCGTAATAATTCAACCACTTCAGAAACCAAAGGGCGTTTCCACAGAAGAGTTTGTTTTCTCAAAGGAAAATTGCAACAGAAAAGTCCTTCAGCACAGTTCTTCTGCTTGCGAATTTTTCCCCAGAGGATTACAGTAACCTCCTACCCAAGCTAGCAAAAAGTTATCTAAGCTGAAAAGGACATCCGCACTTAGGAGGTGTAACTTAAACGGCCTTACCAGATGACAATAGCCCGATGAACGTTGGGATCCCAGACAAAAGTAAAGAGGCCTAGAGTTTGTGAGAAGCAGTGAAAACACAATGACGTAGTGCAGCAAATCGAAGAAGCTTACCCACAGTGATAACTGATCTATGCCCGTAGGCCTTGTCGAAAGTCACACATCCTTCCTGTTACAATCTCTCACATACCAACCAGATATACATCCACCATTCACACACGCCATTTTCGTGAGAGGAAGTAATGGAGTTGGAATACCACATCTGACAAGTCAATTTCCGGTATTCATCGCGCAAACATACGACCTGGTGACAGTTGACACGTCTCACAAGGTTTATGACTCATCAGGAGAGAAGCTAATTACACTAGCTTTGTAACGTGGTAGTAATCTCATTGGGATTTTTTTCCGTCCAGATGAGACGAAGACTATGCAGCAGAACTACTGTGTCTGTAACCAAATTTTGTCATGGGCAGTAAGTCATATGAACAAGCAGCTATGAAGTTAGGTCATCCCGAAAGTGTTGATCATGGTTTGACACTTTTCACACACAACTGTGCCCATGAGATTGTTTCAAATGACGCTCTACATGTAGTTAATAACGCTACTACAAAGGAATGAGTACGTTCAAGCTAACAGAATGAAGACAGAGGGAGGTTGATGACCAAATGATAACAGCCCAATGAACGTTGGGATTCCAGTCAAAAGAGAACCACCTAGAGCTTGTAATAGAAATCGAGAAGACAATTAGGTTGTGCAGCAAACCACGTTACATCTGCGAAGAAGCCTTCCCACAGCGATAATTGATCCAGCATATAAGAACGCACACTAGGAAGGTTCACAGGGACCACATTTCAGCTGGCAAATCCAGTTAGTATATTAACCACTGATGAACAACCAGCTAGTCATCATTGCTACCGACATCATGATAGGTTCTGAAGCCAGTGCCTCACCGTCGTACAGCCACAAAGTTTGTCTCGGAGCTTCACCCCGCGAACGCCTATATAATAAAGCCAAGGAGATTATCCACATACAATAGACAGCACAATTCTCCATTACCAAACGACCAAATATATATTGTACGACGTTACGCAACGACAGGCTGATAAGTATAACTTGGGTACCGAGTGAAGAACCATCAGTCCTAACAGAGACATTGTAACGATTGCCTGTGATGTACACATTTCTCAAAAAACCGTGAGCTAAAGTTGACCGGATAGATTTGTCTAGTTTGGCTGCATCCAGATGCTATTGCAGCGTAGGAGTAATCACACCAGAAACATGAACGGGACGACTTACATCTTTCAAAGGTTTTATTTTCTGCTGAATTGTTTGTGCCACCGCAATATCAGTCAGGATATCCAGGATTTTCCGCTTATGGACCAGCGTGCGTTCACCTGCGATTAGATGACTGCATCCACGACGAAAAATGGGTGGTATGAGAGCATTGAACTGAGAGGACAAACGGCGGACATCGTCAGGTCTACTGTGGTTGTCCACGTTCTCGAGTTCATTCAAGATTTCGGAGGCAGTCGTCATTTGCTCAACACTCAGCTTCTTGAGCGGCATTTTGCCCAGATCTAGGAAACAGGAAACTGTCACAGTCAGTATGAGGTCTTTTCTGAGCAGTGTGTATTGTAGGAAAGTTCCTTAGGAAATATTGCTATGTACCCTAATGAAAAATAGCGTCATACGGTGCCCGACGTACACAGATTCAGAGCACTATCCACTTCAACGCAGAAAAGGCGTGTTATGATAATAAACGGATCTGTCCGTAACTTCTGGTCAAGACTAATGAGCCATTAAAAATAGGTAGTTTTAGACTAGTGGGAGAGCGTTACATAGGTGTGTCCAATTGAAATCGCAAGCTAAGGATGAAACAGACTGTCATTATCTTTCTCAATGGCTGATATTTTAATCACTGGACACAAAGGTCACCAGGGTTCGGTATCAGTTGAAGCTGGCTGAAGGTCCGATAAAGGTCGAGGAGGAAACAAATCGCTCCAAATTTCATCATCATCATCGTCGACAGCATGGCATCAGTGTTCAACACTGATGCTTCACTGCCGTACAACCATGATTTATTTGAGAGCCTCATTGTGAAGAGAACAAAAGTGGACGGAGAAGGGACATGGTGCTAGCTTAGTACAAATTTACAAATACAATGGCGCAGTACTTTAACATAGTTTCGAGAAAGATACATGGAGAATCACCCAGTCCCTTGACTGGAATTGCCATCAGTGCGCCTGAGCTCCTCGGAGTCTTGTAAGCCACCCGAAATATCACCTGGAAGTTAGTTGCCGTACTTCACTGGTAGAAAATGAAACTCTTATTATCAGCAAAAATTGCATCCAATGAGCAATATTTTTAATATAGCCATCTCCGTTTGTAGAGATCACTCTCGGAGAACGCAAAAAAGTGGTGTTTGTTTGAGATTGGTCTAACGAACTAGGATTCGTCCTGCTTTATTTTGTGTTCTTGTGCCTATGACGGTTCAAACGTCTAGCAATCCACCACTGAACGGATGCAATATCGTCGCTACGTACTTATCTCACCAATGTACCATTCATTCCAAATAGCTCACGAATGAATCTATGCTTACTTGCCAAGATAACCTTTTTCGGAGACACCGAGAACTGTCGGTTAACAATGCTTTCAACCCCTCACACCAGCCAGCGGTACACATATCGACGACGATATATATATACCTCCGACTAGCGCACTTCAGACACTTCAAATAGAATTGCAAAAGAACAACCGGAAGGGTAAAAAAATAGGTAATTCGTGATCTCGTCAACACAGCAATATTCACAGCACCATAGCACTTTCAGCTTGATTTTGTTTGAGACTTGCATTGTGCCAACTTTCAACTAAACTAAGAGAGCCTTACCTGGGTCGCCCGTTCTATCTACATAAACGGCATTCGCTGTTTTCAGTGGAACATAATCCTTGCTTATCATTACAAATTGCTACACCGGCGTAATTTTAAACTGAATGACCATTAGCGATGTACCAAAGAGCAACTTAATGATTAAGACTGGATGGATTGCATGCTAATCGGATAGCATGTGGCTGCATACAGCCAAACTCGGAGAAAATTCGTGCTGCTCCTGAGAACAAGCCAAATTACAGTTGCAGGTACAGGTTACAGCACAACTACTGCACACTATTGCCACTAGGGCACAAATCCTGGTCTCGTTTTGGGACATATGACGTCCAACTGGTAGTAACATACATACTGTGCGAATGAAATTTTAAGATTTCAAAATCGATTCTAATAAGGAGGTAATCTTCATACTGCGGTTGACTGTGATCAAGAGCCAAGGGACAGGAAATTATCCAACGAATAGCTACGCCAGCAGAAATTAATTTTAAGGACTAAATCAGTACGTAATATCTAAGGGAATTCACATTCATAGGTGACATACCAGGTAAAAGAGATACGTTGACAAAGAAATAAGTGATTATACCGGCCACGGTGTACTGAATGACAGCTGGATCGAAGATGTAGTATGGAGTGCGGGAAAGTTTTTTGCCCTAGTCCCAACGGACAAAGAAAAAAAGGTACAAATGGCCGTACTTTACCAGATAGTAAAATATAAACCCCAACAGTTTTGCCCCGCAACGAAGAATTTATCTATGTGACTGCAAAAATTATGATTCATGGAAAAAGGTGGCCAAATAGTGGGACACCTAATTCACGGTACACACGAACAAAATGATCCTTCCTAAATACACTCATTTACACACTTAACTGAATCCCAGGTGAATGTTGTTCAACTGAATGTGTTGCACAAGGTCGGGCCC
This sequence comes from Opisthorchis felineus, assembly GCA_004794785.1. Taxonomy (NCBI): domain Eukaryota; kingdom Metazoa; phylum Platyhelminthes; class Trematoda; order Opisthorchiida; family Opisthorchiidae; genus Opisthorchis; species Opisthorchis felineus. The sequence goes on along the minus strand of SJOL01002088.1, from coordinate 8,868 downwards.
CATCTTTCGGTTGGAACGATTTCCGAATTTCTGTGCAACTAAGTGTATTTTGTAAACAATGTACCAATTGGGTTCAATTAGAAGATGAGGTTGACGGAAACTCGAGGACTGCGCCCACCCGACGAGCCGTAACAAGTCGAAACCAGAGAAGCGTAAATGCCTGCATGGCTATAGAAGTTCCTAATCGTCTGTTTCGTGACCTACATCAACTTTTTTCTAGGAGCTCGAACTACTGCGGAATAAAAAGTCAGTTATACTCCATCCAGCAATTCGGCGGCGAGTAAAGGCGAATTCATAGAGATGTCTAACCCCTTTATGAATCGAATATCTGTTGATTCAGTCTGCAAACGCATACAGAGAGAAAATGAATATAATCGCCGTACGAAAACATGCCTCGAGTGGTTGGTGATGGTACAATCGTCCTCATCTGGACACATCAAGTGAGAAGTAATCTTCGGTGAGAGAAGAACAATAGATATGGAAGGATAATCCCGCACTTGGTAGGTTTACAAGGAGCAGCCACTGCCCGAAGGGTTCCACAACAGTTTTCTTGGTCAACCAGGACTCAGTGTGCGTCTCCCGACAACAGACAACTCTCCCCATTTTTCCAGGGAACCCTAAATATTTCCATTTTCCTCGTGGGCGGAAAAACTAGTGCTGTGAAAGAAAAACTTGACGCTAGACTTTATGATGCATCTCTTTTTCAATGTCCTGCATTTTACACTGTAGTTCGACGCCAGGAGAAATTGCGCACACAAATAATCCGTCAGATAGGTTATCAAACGCATGGAATTTGTGAAATATTGCAGTTCATTCACGTGTTTCAGTGAAGCACAACACGCAGGCAACGGCAAGATACGTAACACATAATACGCCAGTATAATTCAAGCCGGTACTAGCAGTAGTGATAAGAAAATAGCTATTAAAGTAACGTGTCTGTGGTTCTTTCACAGCTGACCTCAAGAGACCATTCTCGGAGCAGGGATATACATCGAAGTTCTTACTGATCAACACCAATGGTTGACCAGCTCTCAAACGAGACGACTTGTGCGGAATATCAAACGAAGAGTTTTCTGTCTGATATATATTCGTGGGAGACTTCTTCATACCAGACTCGTCATTCAGAAAACAGCTGAATAACGTACATGCACCTGAATCTCAGCTTATTGACTAGCACGAAAGGTATTTACATAACAAGGCCAACTGAGCAAAAATGCACCACACTACATGACAGCACGCCGATTGCTGCTGGTGCGTGGGATACCTATTTCTTCAGGAAACTACATAATATCACTAAACAAAGCACTGGGCAGACGAATTTGATTTGCACGTTTGTACTAGAGTTGCGGTCGATACATCATCTGGCACGTTGGATGTGCTTGTTTGTGAAACACATGAGTGCTTTGATAATGCTAGGTCGCCGGTACGTTGTATGTCCTGTCAACTCTGCAAAAAGGATCTGTCAAAGGTTGCAAGAATGTGCTTCAAATCGGCCTCATATAAGGCCACGCTGTGTACCTTACCCTCACCTGTGTACTGAGGGTAGATCAATCAATCAACCAACCGATCGTTCAGCTGTAGCACCCTTTCTGTGCCTAGCCGCAATGCCACCTGAAGGAAGCACGAGGGCAGGGATACTGCCAGGCTGCCCAAGCCTAGACAGGGTAAGTCGAGAGGCGGAGGTCGGGTTCGAACCATGGACCTTCCGGTCAGTAAATTCGTACTCTAACCACTGAGCCATCTAGCCTCTACTCGCATCTCGTATCTACTGAGGGCAGACAAGTAGTCGCTTATTCAGATTGGCCAATTGAACTATGATTCATCGGCCGAGTCAAACACACTCGTTCATCCATTTCCGTTGGAGAACATGGTTTGACACCGACTGACTGGTGGATTGGATGGGCACTATGATACCATCCACGCAGAGATCGAAAATCATTGCCAGATAGCAAATGATGATGTGACAATTGCGGCATTCCGTGAGGATGCGTTCGGACATGTTTGGTCGGATTTAGTACACATATTACGTAAAACCCTATTAAGACCGGTCTAAATCAGTCAGACTCATAGTATGCGATGTCCTCGATTACCGGTCAATAAATGCCACTGTTTCCATAAAATTCTCACTAAATTCTGCAGGTTTCACCTCACGTGATCCTCTACATCGATCATGATTGTCTTCATTCGTCCGTAGTATTGGAGAGTCTGCGCCAGTTGTATGCAGTAGTCGCCATTAAGGTTCACAGGTTTTTGATTGGAATCCTGTCTATACACGTGCGCCAGAAAAACTCACATCCGATATTCCAAAGGAACAACCTTCTCGTTCATTATGCGGCACGGATTAAGGCTTTCCCAGTTGAAGTGCCCTTCACGGAAAAGTGAAGAAAGGCTGTCATGATACAGGGATACAGGGATCAACCGTGGTCTTTTCGTCTGACAGCCAAATGATATGCAAGCGACCCCTCACTGTTTTCGACTACCGTGAATTTCGCTTACTATTTTTTATCGTGGCGACAGCGAATCAAGCCTTCAGAACCAATCAGATTGCTTTTTGCTTCATTACAGAACCCCGCTTTTGTTTGTTCAGGGTTCCGTAATAGGATACCTACTCAACCGGTTATGTCCTGAGTAGCTGACCAACGGCCCTCCTCATTTCCATGTTTCAAACCAGAACATCTTCGGAGCACGTGTTGGACACGCTTGACCCCAAAACTCAAATTAGAGGACCTTTCTGTGCTCGAGAAACCTGTTCAGTTATGTGCAGTCCTCAGTAGATTCCACTTTCT